>CATIWQ010117092.1:0-25691 GCA_949673415.1 Euphorbia schlechtendalii | reverse complement strand
TACGCTTTCTAGATAAAAGTTCATTGATAAACTTACCGTAGTTAGGAATTTGTGTTATGACTTCAATAAATGAAAGATTTATTTCCAGACCTTTGAGTTTGTTGATGAATTCGATGAATTGCTTATCCTCATTCTTCTTCTTCATTCTTTTATGGAAATGGTTGTTGAGGGGGATTAACCTTTCCGGATTTAGGTTGTTCATCCACTCCTGCACTGTTATCAAATTTACTCGGATATTCATCCGGCGCTTCAACAACATCATTGGAAAGCATACCCCGAAGGATTTGGTTCATATAGTAATTTACCACTTCGAAGAGTTATAGCATGCACATTTTCCTTAGGATTTTCTTCTATGTTACTAGGTAAATGACCTTTTCCTCTAGATGGACTAGCACTCACTAATTGACCAACTTGTATCTCCAAATTATAAATGGAAGATGATTGATTTTTAAACATTTGATCCATCTTATTCTCTAACTTTTTGTAACATTTGTCCAACTCTAATTGCTTATTACAAACTACCTCTAGAAACTTGTCTATTTTACTTGTTAATTGCCCTATTCTATTAGTACTTTGGTAATTCTTTTGTTGGTTATCACCATACTTCCAATTAGAATTTCTATAACTATTTCCATTATTGTTATAAGAATTCCCTTAACTTCGAATATAACTTAATTGCTCCCCTACACATGGGTTAAAGTTACACTCAAAAGTTGTATGTCCAATTTTACTACAATTTTCACATGTCAAAGGGTTATTTTTACTTAAATGCATATTATCTATCTTGTTAGATACTAGAAGATGTAGATGTAGCATGTGAATGAGTAGGGTTAGTAATACTTACTTGTGCTCTTTCCACTGGCCACATACTATTGTTGCTTGCCATATCTTCCAAAAGTTTAAAAGCTTCTTGACTAGTTTTCTTCATAAGAGATCCCATAGCCATAGCATCAATTGCTCTTCTCGTTGCATGATTTATTCCATTGTAGAAAGTTTGCAGAATAACATTCTGAGGTAAACCATGATGAGGACAGACTCATTGAAGTTCCTTATAACGTTCCCAGGCTTCGTATAAGGATTCACTATCTTTCTGGGTAAAAGAAGTGATTTCTTTAATGAGTCTTGCGGTTTTTGCTAAAGGGAAATATTTAGTCAGAAAGGATTGGGATAATTGGTTCCAGGTAGTGATTTAATTTGGGGATAATGAATTCAACCAAACTTTCGCTTTATCATGGAGTGTAAATGGAAATAAGTGAAGTTTAACTGCTTCTTCAGGAACATTGGGCATTCTAAATGCATCACAGACTTCTAAAAAGTTTCCAATGTGAGAATTCAAATTTTCATTGGGTAGACCATAATACTGCACATTGTTGCTAATCATTTGAAGTAATGCTGGTTTTATTTCAAACTGATTCGCATTAATCGGTGGTCTAGCAATTCCTTGATTATTACCATTGATGATAGGAATAACATAATCCATAAGCCTTGGTTGAGGTTTTTGGAATTGGGTTTTCAACTTGGTCTTAATTGTTAGCCATAATTTTTTCTTGTCTCTTATATTCTCATCTTCTTGTCCTACCAAATCGTTCTATTTCTAATTCGAAAGACGCTAAACTTTCTCCCGAACTACGCGTACTTGGCATGCACACGCTTGAAAGAAAACTCAATGAATAAGCAAGAAAAATATGTTAATAACAAGGTAATATAAATAATAAAATAAATAAAAATAAATCTAAATAACATGTAAAATATAATTGCCTACTTTTCAGAAATTAATCTAAAACACAATTATCTTCCCCGAAAATTTCGATCTCTAGAACACACTTGCCTTCCTTGGCAACGACGCCAAAAACTTGTTCGCCACTTTTCTACTGATAAGTTTAATAACTTTTTTGCAAAGAGTTTGGCTATATATTAATGGTGCCAAAAACTTATTCGCGTAAAGTATAGGTATTGTTAGTACCTTGTATCAAATAGAAAACTGATGATAACTGCAAGTATACAGTTGCGATGTAGTTTTAAAAGATATCTATCCCACAGGGAAGGACTAGCTCTAAAGATCAATTAGGGAAAAAGAATAAAGAGAATAAAATGTATTGATATTTTGGATAGGAGGGTTAGAATGAAGAATAAGTAAATATAGATATGAAGGATTAGAGAATCTAAATATATAGATTTTCCCTACGAAAGAAGGATAGCAAAGAAAACATGCAAGTTCAGCAAAGATGTTACGATTCACTAAACTAATCTAATAGACTCGGTTCAAAATACTTAGATGTTAAATTATTCACCGTAGTGCAACACATGAAATAACATTTCTAAACCTAGCGTAAATGAATTAAGACAGTTATATAAACCTGGACAACGTCAATACTATGCTTAGTACAAGTCTCTCTCACATAGCCATATTTAGCAAGTTACCATTCCAAAAATGTTGGCTCACTAAACAACGTTATATCATAGATCTAGTGATTATACACGATATTGTTAACCCCGAAACTACTCTTAAAATTAACCCCAATGCATATAACTTGATTAATATAATAGACTTAACACGAAATACGCATTATGACACATAGACATATCATAAACTTTAAAATAGAAAGTATAAGCAGAAAGCAAAGCAAAGTTTTAAGGTATGCAAGTGAAAACTAAAGTTGATAAAACCGTATCCACTCTTTAATAGGAGTCATCAATTCCCACAATTCCTGCGTCTTCTTTGAATTCGGTCTTGGCCCGTATAGAACCTCCGCTAGGATGCTATTCTTTATGAATATCAAACAAACAAATGTTGAAGAACGAAAAATTTTATTGATAAGTGATTTGCAAGTACACTTATACAACAATCGCTTGAGAATATAGAGAAATCCAGTGATCGAAACAAGGATATGATTCACTTAAACATTTTCTCGCTAACACTTATGAATGTAGCGAATTCTCTATCTATACACACACAATATTTCACTCATGCACTATAATGCATCCCTTGTTGCTTGAATGCTGCATGAAATTTGTGAGATTTTGAAGCCGTATTTATAGACTTTGAAGGGTTGCATCTATCCAAACGAAGAGTCGCGTCCATTGGTGAATGATTGCATGACTTCATTGTGATTGGTTTAGAAGCTTCAATCTAATCCACAATGGATAGGCGCCTTTTCATGATTGGTTGACTTCAGAAGGTGTCTATTCGTTGGTAGTTGATGGCGGTTGATCATGCTTATCTGGCGGTTGGTAGTTAAGAAGATAAAACCAGAAAACCATCCAAGTCGTGACCGTGATATACAAGTCATGACCATGAATCTTTGATTGTTAGACTTCTGTTCTGAATAAGAACAGGTCACGACCGCAAATGGTTGTCGCGATGGTGAATTGCATTTTTCTTTAGAATTCTCCTTGTGACTTCACCTATCTTTGACAGCTTCGATCCTAAGCCAAATCTTTAAGTTCCATGCATCTTTTTGCACCTTTTGCACTCTTTTTTCATAGAATTTCACTTTTGATCATTTTACTCCTAAGATTTACCTAGTATCTGCATTTGCATAAAAAACAACTACATACCACATGAAATCTTTTATATGAAGTTTAAAAATGACTTAAATTATAGTGTTTAGTTTGTAAAATTAATATGATAATAAGTGTAATTATACACTTATCAAACATCATGTGGATATCACGCTGATAAAAGGGTACATGATGTTTCATGGTTCTAATCGGTTTTATGATGTCCTAGGGTGACATGATCTCAAGTGTCAACTAATCTTAAGTATGAGTTACACCAAATTGGCATCATAATGATGTGAATGTAATATGTCCATTTTATATTGTCTTAATTTCACGGGTGTGTGCGTTTAAGTTTCTACATTAAGATTCGTGGTTAACATGACACATTTGTACAATACATGATGATTCGAAAGTAGTAAACAAATAACACATAGCATGCAATATCCAACTTCCAACCATACATCTCCTGCACGTAGGGTTTTTGGCTAGTTTCTATCCTAAGTTTGGTTCATTTTAGTACCACGGGGTTACTAAGGAGCGCACCTGCAAGAAAAATATAATGCATGATCGTTTGTTGGGTAACACCCTAAGGAAAATGCCTACGACTTATTTACATGGGGTTTGTTTTTGGGTTGCTGGTGTAGAAGGTTCTTGTTGTACTAAAATACGCTCTAAGCCTCTCCCCAAATAAGTTCTAACGAGGGAGGTACATGCGATATGGCAACAAGTACTCCATCCACTAAAGTACTATCTTTTCTCAAGGAGGTAGATTAGTACAAGAGAAAGCTTTGCGGTAATAAGGTACCTTAAGCTCACGAGCTAATCCCTCTATTGCAATGCATTATTAGGAGTATGTCATAATTAAGAAAATACGGAATAATGTGTTCAATAATTTTAGGTAATTATCCAAATCTAAAACCTTTGAAAAAATGTTTAAGAAAAATCCCCAGCGGAGTCGCCACTATGAGCGAACGACACAGATGCGATGGGCCGAGAGCGTGTTGTTTATAGGTGCGATCCACCATGGTGTTTTTGTGAAAATAAAATGTCAGGTTGGGGACCCGAAAGGTTAAAAGAGAAAGTGAAAAACATTGTAGATTGGTCAAAATCGGAATCCGCCATCTCTTAGTGTAGAGTCGCCACTTGGATTAGCTCTTCCAAGAATTAAAGTCCTGTGAGGCTTCATGTACGGGGGACGGCTCACAAAGACACAGAGATTCAGGCTCAGGATGAGTTGCTTATTTCTTATTAGATCACATTAAATTACATTTATAGAAATTAGCGAATCTTAATTGTGCATATTCGTACTTACGTCATTTTCGTTCATAATGTATGATTTAACACCCATGTGGGAAGCAATAAATCCATACATAAAGCGGTAAATAAATGCTGAAAAGAAAAGATTAAAAATTAAAACCTCAGGGGATTTAACCGTCCGCCTAATCTATTAATTACATTTCCTCAAACAAAATAATGAAATTACAATACCCGAAGGAAAATAAAATTCCTAATCATGCATCTAACCTAATCTACCTGCATCCCCAATGGTTAGCATAAGATATAGTACAATATTTTGCATGTATGTTCAATTGATTTTGGCGAGGCCCGTGTGGCCTAATCAAAATATCAATGATTGAAAATTTCTTATTTAGAAATAAAAGGGTTCATTTTATTAACACGTAGGTTGCTCATTTTAATTAGTGAAAATGCTCGCATGACAAAAATGTGAGGGCTGTTATCCGAGAATAATTTTTATTCCCTTCGTAGGGATATTCTAACTGAAATCTTCGTAAATTACTAAATTAAAAGAAACATAAAAGAAGGAGAAATATAACATTGATAAAAATTACATGATAAAAGAAAATAGAGTTAATCCTAGGTCAAAATGTAGAATAAAATGAAACACAGAAAACACGAGTTAAAGCAACTCTAGGAACTCAGAGGCTTAACCTTTCGGCACGAATCCACTTCGAAGTACCCGCTTGATCCCTTGGAGTGCTCCTCGTTCGTTTTGATTCTTGGTGTTTGATTAAAATAAATTGATTAAAAAAATAAATTCAGAATTAAAACGTATCTTTTAATTCAAATGAAATTTTTAGATGAAAAGAAAACGTTGTTCTTGAAGAAGTCAGAGAGTTTTTGTCATTTTTCTCGTAAAATTTCTAGTCCCTTTCTACTAAAAATTCCTCCTTTTTATAGGGGGAATTTTCCCAAAAAGGTCGGAAAAGGAAAGAAATTCCGGTGAGGCTGGCGAGACTAGTTAACCTTCTATTTTGGATTTTTGTATTTTATATTTTATATTTTTTATTTTTAAATTAATTAATTATAATTTTAAATAATTTTTTTATTAATAAAAATAAAATATTAATTAATTTGTAATAAAGCCTAATTTTTTCAAAGCCCTTAAAAATAAACAAATTAAGTCCTTATAAGGAATTAGTGACGAGGAGAACTCCCATTTGAAGCTAGCTAGATAATCGAAAATTTATGTCATTCAAGGATTAAATTCTCAAAAGTCGTCATCATTGAACGCGCGAGCTGGTACAAAATCTCATGCTCACAAGTACTTAATATTTCTTGATTATTTATCTTTTCTTATCAAATTAGTATTAGGATTTATTTACTAGTATTTTATTATTTCTCTTTATTTGTAATTATAACTTTCAATCTTCAAACAATCAATAATATTGAGCTTTGAGTTTTCTCTCAATTTGGTATATCATCTTCAAATTTTAGCTTGAGAATCCTTAGGAAAATTTTATTTTCCGGTAAGTGTGGCTTGCAAATTTCTTTAGAAAAATCTAATTTTTCGACAAGTTTAGCTTGTAAATTTCTTCTTTGTTGGTTTAAGGTTAAAACCTTCAACATTGTCTTTACAATTCTTATCACAAAAACTATATTTTTTTAGTGTTCCCAACAACTATATATCATACTATATGTTTCTCTTCTCTCACACTACACCAATCTGCTTATTACATCAGATTCATTATTCTCAAATTCTCTTTAATTCTAAAATCCTCTTTAATTAATAAAACTTACTGAAATTCTCTTCATCATATCATACACTCAGCCTATAGTGTATATCCAAATTAGATGCTTGTGATGACATTGACTACAATAGCCATTTCATCATAGATACACGATTTGAAACAACAGAAGATGCAATTTCATGGGCAAGGAGTTTTTTAAAGGGATTCAGATTCAAGCTTGTTATATCATCTTGGAAGTTAGGAAACAAGAAAAGACTCATCCAATGTAGTCATGGTCAGCCATATAAAGTCAAAAATAGATACTTACCAGAAGCTGAACGAAAATTCACAAAAATCGACAAATGCGGTTACCCTTTTCAAATACAACTAAAGCAAAGCATGTGAACTTCTATGTAGTCAATCATAGTTAAAGATGGATAAAATGGCATGCTCAACCATGTAATGAATCACTACAATGTTGATCATCATCTAGAACATAACAAAATAAGCTAGGAACCGAAGTAAACCGTTGCAAAAATGAGTGCAACACAAGCAAAAACCTTCAAATATCATGGCAGCCCTTGTTGTTAAATTTTCTCATGAGAAATTTAACACACACAAAGTGTATAACCTAAAGATGAAGCTGCGTAAAGAATCATTTCAAGGTCGAGGAGTCATCGTTCAATTTTTCCATTTAGCACAAGAAAGCAAGTACTTTCATTGGACAAATGTTGATCAAGAAATGAGAGTTCTCACTCATGTGTTCATGGCGCATCCAACATTGATGAATTTGTTTTAGACATTTCCTTACTACATTGGCATCGATACTACCTACAAAAAAACATATACAAGATTCCTTTGATAGAATTTGTGGGGGTGACTCTTGATAACAAAAACTTTTTCATTACATGAGCATTAATGAAAGATGACAAAGCAACCAATTATGAATGGACACTTGATAAATTGCGGCAGATGTTTGGAGATGATGTTCATCCTACTATAATTGTTACCAATTAGGACTTGGGTCTTTTTAAACCTATAGAAGAACTATTTCCAAACATTACACATCTTCTTTGTGGCTTGCATATGCACAAATATGTTGAAAACAAGATTTCCAAGGTAGTTGGTAATAAAGATCATGCCTAAAGAATGGCTAATGGAAAATAGAGGAAAGCTTCTAAAGCACAAACAGAGAAAGAATACAATGATAATCTTGTAATTCTTATAGATTCATGGTGTAGGAATTAGCCTAACTTGATATCATATATCACAAATATATGGCTAACTCACAAATGAAAAGTTCATTCTTACGTGGACAAATCAAGTTTTACACTTGGGGAATACGTCAAATTGCAGAGTGGAGAGTGAACATGCATCGCTTAAGGATTAGCTGCATACATCAACCGGAGTGCTAGATACCATATGGACGAAGGTGGATAAACAAATTCAATCACAATAAATAAAGATAAAGTAAGCACATATACTAATATTATACGATATTGTTGTTATGATTGTATTTCGACATTTGTTAATACTTTACTTATTATGTTACTCTTTGTTCATTTTTAGGGTTGAACTTGAAAGATCGAGAACTAAACTGTGAGTAGACGACTCGGATGTGATGGGCCGAGAGCGTGCTAGGAAGATAGGCACGGTCCATTAGGGTGTTTTTGTGAAAATAAAATACAGGGTCAGGGACCCAAAAGGTTAAATAGAAAATGAAATCGATTTAGATCGTCAAAACCCGAAATCGCTTTCTCGTAGTTTAGACTCGCCCCTTGGATTAGCTCTTCCAGGAATTAAAGTATTGTGAGGCTTAACGTCTAGTGGACAGCTCACTAAGACATATTAATTCTGGTTCGGGATAAGTTGTTTACTTCTTATTGGATCACATTAAATTACATCTATGGAATATTGCATTTCTTAATTATGCATATTCGAGCTTAAGTCATTTTTGTCTTAATAGTATGATTTAATGCACATACAGAATAGTAGTAAATTCATACATAAAGCAGTGAATATATACTGAAAAATAAAATAATTAATTAAAAAACCTCGGGGGATGTGACTGCCCGCCTAATCTATAAATTACATCCAAATAAATAAAATAAATGAATAAATAAGTAAATGAAAGAATACTTAAATAAAAAAAAATGATAAAAGAATAAATAAATAATCCTAAATCAATGACGAAAATCAATTCCGTCTCAGAATTTAGGAGAAAAGAAAAAAATAAGAAATCTAATATAAAACATAGGAAAAAGCAACTCTAGGAACTCAGAGGCTTACTCTTTCATCGTGAATCCACATCGACAAATCCATGAAATTCCGGGAGTGCTCCTCGTTCTTTTTGGTTTTGATTAGTATGTGAAAATATTTACTGAAAAAATGGGATTCGAAACCTAAATTAATTTTAGGTCCGAGATTACCCAAAATATATTTGAAATAAGATGGAAGAAAAATAAATCGATTTGTAAAAAGTTTTGAAGTTATTTGCTCTGAAAAATTCTATTGCTCTCAAAAAGTTTTCCGTCGTTTTTAAAAATAATTTCTCTTTTTCTAGAATTCCTCCCTATTCTGAATGGGTCCACCAGTGGACATGGCAAATCCACCCAGGACTGGGCAAACTGGGCAGTTCACACAGCGGACCGGACCAGGGTTTTTTTCAAATAATTTTTAATTCATTTTTTTATCATTTCGGATCTTTTTAAACATTTATTTAGATCCTTAAAATATTTATTTAAGCCTTTAAATTTTCTTTTTAAGGTTTTAACATTTTTTTTATGATTTTAAATTTTCTTTTTAAGGTTTTTAAAATTTTTTTACGATCCCAAATACTTATTTAGGACCCGAAATATTTAAGATTTCATGAGGAGATCTCCCATTTAAGGATCATCAGATAGTAAAAAATTGTGAGATTCAAGGATTAAAACCGAAAAACCGTCATCATTGAATGCTCGAGATGGTACTAAATCCCGTGCTCACAAAATTGATGTCCAATCGCATCAAAATTTCCTTTTCAGTTATTATCTTTTTTTGTTTCTCATCATGCCCAAAAATTACTATTTGATGAATACCAAATGATGTTAAAGTGGGGAATTAATGTACGTGAAAATTGTTATTGCACTTTGCAAACAACTCATGATCTACCATGTGCATGTGAGTTATTTGATGCAGTACAAGCAAGAGCAGCAATCTCTATTTTACGAATTCATCCTTTTTGGAAAACGCTTATAGCTAATGAAGTAGGGGTGAATCAATCAAAAGGTGATTTTTCAAGACATCCGTTGGAGGCTCACCGTCATCTTGCAAATGTTGTTGATGTGGTCAAAATGTATCATCCTATTGTTGTGGAGAAAATGGCAAGTGTATTAGAAGAACAACTTCGCCCAAAATATGCTTATTATGTTCAACCTAAGGTCAATGAAAATGTAAGGGGAAGACCAAAAGTGAATAGGTCCACTCGAAGTGTAAAAAGTGCTGGTAAATCAAGATAGTAATCAAACATGCAAACATTGCAACGTGGAATTTCAAAACTCAAAATTAACCTAAAGAATCTCCTAAGCATTTTGTGATTGATATAATCTAAGTTAAAACATTCCATAGATGCTTAGAGGTTTACAAAGCTTATAAAAGAAACCTAGCATCTAAGTTTAGAACATTACCAGTTGATGTGTGCTTTCTATTTCTTTGGTTGAGGCGTTCCCTTAAAGCAATTCGGCAAAACTTTGTCAGCATGAGCCTCCAAACTAGGATATCCTCTACGATTGATCCACACGGATCTTCACCGACTAAAACCTCATTGAGGTAGAACCCGTTAGTAGAGAGCAGCTGCTAGACCACTCAAAGACCAATCCAAAAATATAAACTAAGAAAGCTCACTTTAATTAGAAAGAGCCTTCAAAAGAATTCTTTGCTGTTTGGAGAAACTCATGAAGGATCTCGCACAACGAACAAAAAAAGAGATGTCAAACTGAAGGAGAAAGGCTGAGCTGAAGTGTGTAAAATAATGAGAGAGTGGATGCCTTTATATAGGGAAAAGGGGGAGTGTTTGACTCCCCCTCAAATACAAAGTGTGATGGGAATAGTCCCATCCCATTTAGCGGGTTAGCCACGTGGGTCACTTGGACCTGCGGATCCGTTTCACAATCGCAAGCATAGGCTTGAGGACTTGCCTTGCACACCACGCCAGCAGGCTTGCGAGATAAGCCGGTGCAAATACTGCCATGGGCAGAGCTTGTAGGCTTGCAGCATGCTAGCATACAGGGTTACCCTATGCGCTAGCAACCCACGAGCTTTTCAGCTTACGGGGTAGTCATGCAGGCCCCACTTCGAATTTCCCGTGTTTGTTTAGGGCCCACTCGCAACGGGAAAAATTCCCTTGCTCCGCTCTATGCTAATTTTCCCTATTTTCTCATAATTCCCTTTAATTATTAATTTGGTCCAAACAATTAATAATTCTTCTAACGAATTTGAAAAATAGATAATCTCGTCATAGACCTAGTCTATAGGTTCTTTACTTAGTCCGATAAAGACCTAAAGTGTGTGATCTCATAGGATCCAAAAGTATTGAGCCGCTAGAGGTTAACCTAAACTTGGCTTCCTATCCTGGAACCTTTAGGCTCAATGTTCCAGATCGATATGGAACCTAATAGCTCTAGACGATCAAATGGGCTTTCTAGCAAAGGCGTATGATAACCTGATACTTGGAACGTCATGTACTAATGATGTGATCCGATTCTGCAGTAGTAACCAATATAATACACTCCTTCTATCAGGTTAAGTACCATCTAGTTTATTGTGCTCGGATTAAGTATCAGCTCATGTAATAGCTGTAGCTATCATTGAATTAGACTTGTTCACGAAGAACACCACTCGGACATTATGTATCTAGATTGACTAGAAACCCATTCTATGAATCTTATACTTTAATTAGAGGTTTATGAGTGTGTCACTTCAACAAGAGGTCCTACGGTACATCTCCCACTATATAAGGAGCAATGGATCCTATCTTGACTACTCGACTTACTAGCATGTGATCATCACTATACCCTTAATCACCCGTATCATCTTGATCACCAGGGTATGAATAAGTATGACCCAAAGTATAGCAACTCCTACACAAGTAACTAGTACCTCAGGTTAGAGGGTACTTATACTACTACTGCTATAGTTATTTCCGAGTGTTCTTTTTATAGAGGTCTCTAATGTATTACCCGAATACATTCATGTGTTAACTCAAGGTACCACCTTCAGCTCGTGAGATTGGTTGCTTGGATCTAATCCAAAGTGTAAGCTTACACATGCTAGTCTGTCCATTCCATTGATGTCTAGTCTCAATGAAACTATGACTAGGGATATTTAAACTATTCATTGTAACACGTATATGCAGTTCTCACACCACATAGCTCCCACTATGTCCTCGTACTTTTACGTCATGAAGTAGTCACAAACTTTGTCTCATCAATGCGCATATACATATTTAATACTATACATATATGATACCAGCGAGATATATAAATAAATTAAAAGCACTGATAAGCAAAAAAATATGCCTTAATTATTATTAATAATAATCCGAAACTGTTTGTACGATATAATTAATAAAGATATATCTCCCTAATTGCCTCTAGGGCACACATCATGTCTAACAATCTCCCACTTACATTAGAGCCAATTGCCCATGTGCCTGATGCCATGCTCGTTAACATACTGGTCATATTTAACCTGAGTCAATGGTTTAGTTAGGCCATCTGCTAGATTATGATCTATCAAGATGTATTCTAAATCTATATCATTCCTGGATACTATCTCTTGAATGAGATGGTAATTTCTAAGTACATGTCCATTTCTCTGAAGAGACCGTGGTTCTTTTGCTTGAGCAATAGCCTCATTATTATCGTCATAGACCACTATCGAATTTACAATGCTGGATAACACACCAAGATCACCAATAAATCCCTTAAGCTTGACAACTTGGTTAGCCGCTTTTGAAGCAGCCATATACTCAGATTCTATGGTTGAATCAGCAATCGTATCTTGTTTGAAAATTTTCCAAACAACTACCCCTCCATTTAACATAAACACATACCCTGACTGAGACTTATAATCATCCCTGTTAGATTGAAAACTTGAGTCGTTGTATCCCTTCAAAGTGAGATCACCTTCTGAATATATAAAAACATATCCTTAGTCCTATGTAAGTACTTAAGGATTATTTTAACGGCCATCTAGTGCTTCTCACATGGGTCAGATTGAAATTTGCTCGTGATGTTCAACACATGTAAGATATCAGGCCGAGTGCATACCATAGCATACATGATGGAACCTATCGTTGAGTCATAAGGTATTACATTCATGGGTAGTCTCTCTTCTTGTATTCTCAGACACTTAAATTTAGAAACGTTAGTCCTGTGTCTTGATTGCTCAAGGTTAAATCTAGCAAAAACCTTACCCATGTATATACTTTCTGAAAGATATATCAGCCTCATGGATCTATCTCAGTAGATCTTTATACCAAGTATAAAAGCTTCTTCTTCAAGGTCTTTCATGGAGAACTTCTTTGACAACCATGAATTAGCTATATGAAGAAAAGGAATATCGATTCCTATCAATAATAGGTCATCGACATATAATACAAGGAAAATGATCACACTCCCACTAGCCTTCTTATATACATAAGGCTCATTAGCGTTGTCTTGTCAAACCTAATATTCCAACTCCTTGATGCTTGCTTGCTTAAGTCCATAAATGGACTTCTGTTACTTGCATACCTTCGAGTCATCATTGGATGTAAAACCCTCAGGTTGTGCCATATATGTTTGTTAATCAAGATAGTAATTGAACATGCATAGGTTGCATGGTGAAAATTCAAAAACTTAAAATCAACTTAAGGATCTCCTAAGCATGCTATGATTGAAATAATCTAAGTTAAAATGTTCCATAGATCCTTTTAGTTTTATAAAACATATAAAAGAAACCTAGCATCTAAAGATTACACTATTACCAGTTGATGCATGCTTGATATCTCTTTTGGTAGCGGCGATCCCTTTGAGCAATTCTGATAGCACAAGCATCCAAAGTAGGAGAACCTCTATGACTTGATCCATACGGATCTTCATCGACCAAAACCTTAGAGAGATAGAACCTGTTGATTGATAGCAGCTGCTAGACCACTCATAAATCAACCTGAAAACCAAAATCAAAAGCTCACTTAAACTTAGAGCCTTCTAAAAGAACTCTTCAATTTGTTTGGAGAAACTAGTGGAGAATCTCACACAACAAAAGAAGAGGAGAGTAGACATCAGAGAGAAAAAAAGCTCAAAGCTTTTTGCTATATGTAAATAATGAGAGGCTTAGAAGCCTATTTATAGGGAAAAATGGGGGAGTGTTAGACTCCCCCTCTAACTTTCCATGGGATAGGATAAATCCTATCCCATGCAGGCGGGTGATCTTGAGTTTTTGGCTATACTCATTCCGAAAGACGTATCCCCGGCAACGGTGCCAAAAACTTGTTCGTCACTTTTCTACTAATAAGTTTAATAGTTTGTTTGCAAGATTCGGCTATATATCAATGGTGCCAAAAACTTGTTCACGTAAAATATAGATGTTGTCAATACCCCTTGTCAAAATAGAAAAATAATGACAACTGCAAGTATATAGTTGCGATGTAGTTTTAAAAGATATCGATCCCATAGGGAAGGACTAGTTCTAAAGATCAACAAGGAAGATAAAATAAAGAAAATAAAATAAATTTGATATTTTTGGATAGGAGGGTTATAATGAAGAATGAGTAAATATAGGTATGAAAGATTAGAGAATCTAAATATATAGATTTTCCCTACGAAATAAGGATAGCAGAGAAAGCATGCAAGTTCAACAAATATGTTACGATTCTCTAAACTAAACTAACAGACTTGGTTCTAAATACTCAGATGTTCAATTATTCGAAGTAGAGCAACACATGAAATGACTTTTCCAAACCTAGCGCAAATGAATTAAGACGATTATATAAACCTGGACAATGTCAATACTATGCTTAGTACGGGTCACTCTCACATAGCCTTATTTAGCAAGTTACCATTCCAAAAATGTTAGCTCACTAAACAGTGTTATATTACAGATCCAGTGATTATACACGACATTGTTAACCCTAAAACTACTCTCAAAATTAAGTCCAACTCATATAACTTGATTAACATAAAAGACTTAACATGAAATACTCATTATGACACATAGACATATCATAAACTTTAAAATAGAAAGTATAAGCAGAAAGCAAAGAAAAGTTGTAAGGTATGCAAGTGAAAGCAAAAGTTGATCAAACCATATCAACACTTTAATGGGAGTCGTCAATTCTTGCAATTCCTTAGTTTGCTTTGAATTCAGTTTTGACCCGTACGGAACCTTCGCTAGCTCTTTGCGAATATCGAACAAACGAATATTGAAGAATTAAAACTTTTATTGATAAGTGATTTTCAAGTACACTTATACAACAATCGCTCGAGAATATAGAGAAATCTAGTGATCGAAACAAGAATTCGAATCACTAAAACATTTTCTCACTAACACTTATGAACGTAGCGAATTCTCTATCTATACACACTCTATATCTCTCTCACACACACTAATATTTTCCCTCTATATCACTGCACTATGATGCACAAAATTGTAAGGTTTGGAGCCTTTTTATAGAGTTCGAAGGGTTTCGTCTATCCATAGAACGAGTCGTGCCCATTAGTGAATGATTGCATCACTTCATTATGATTGGTTGAGAAGCTTAAATCTAATCCACAAAGGATAGGCACCTTTTCATGATTGGTTGACTTCTAATAAGTGTCTTTTCATTGGTAGTTGATGGCGGTTGATCATACTTATCTAGCTATTGGTAGTTAAGAAGATAAAGCTAGAAAACCATCCAAGTCATGACCGCAATATACTTGTCGTAACCGTGAATCTTTGATTGGCAGATTTCTGTTCTGATGAAGAATAAGTCATGACCACGAAAGATTATCGCGATCGTGAAATGCATTTTTGACAGCATGTTGGTAGTTCAGAATTCTCCTTGCAACTTCACCGATCTTTGACAGCTTTGATCCCAAGCTAAATCTTTGAGTTCCACGCATCTTTTTGAACCTTTTTCACTCTTTTTTCATTGAATTCTTCTTTAGATCATTTTACTCCCAAGATTTACCTAGTATCAGCATTTGCATAAAAAACAACTACATACCACGTGAAATCTTTTATATGAAGTATAAAAATGACTTAAATTATGGTGTTTAGTGTGTAAAATTATAATGATAATAAGTGTAATTATACATTTATCATACCTCCACACTTAACTTTTACCTTATCCTCAAGGTAAATTCAACAGAAGTGTATAAATTGGTGAAAAAGTTCATACCTCATTTAGCGAAAGACTATTGCAGTGAGTACCACATTCCAAGTTGCAAAAGATTTGAAGTAGAAGTTCGAAATTTCCCACAAATTAGTAATATGCAATTTATATAGCTTAGTTGCATACCTTTGTTCTTAATGGAGAGTCAACTGAATCGCATCTTCATATAAGCATTATATGTATACTATAATATTACCTTTTGTTAAGCATAGTATAAAGTATAAAGGACATAGAAAGCACACTTTGAATAATTTTTCTCAAGGCTTTTTTAGGTAACCTAGGATGCTAAAACACTCTTAGTGGTTGCATTTTATGCTCCATAACACTCTCTCATTTTTTTTCTTTTAAGCATATGTTTCTGAAGTACTTTGTACTTTGCACCCATTTTTCATGCTATGCTTTCTTTTCTTTTTTACTCAATGAATGGTTGTAGTTTCTGCTCCATACCATTCCTCACCTTTTGCATAACTCATGGTTATCCTCTCTTTCTTTTGATTTTTTCTTTCTTAATACCCTCATCCTTTATTGATCAATTTCAAAGTATTATGGCTATAGTTTCCTAACACTTTAAACACACTTAATACTTATAGGACTTATTCGAGATTTGCATATAAAACTCATAGTAAGAATACCATTAGATATTACTCCTCTTAAACTTATCGGAAGCATTAAACTAAAACTATATAACTTATACCAATTCATGTTGCATCAAAATATATATCGAAACTTACTTGGAATGTTGCTTTCGAATGTTACTCACCACTCATCCTTGGCAAATTGGTAAAATGTTGTGCACTAACATCAAACTTGTAAATACCTAACACTTACAATAACCTTGTACAAATGTTAGTAAAGTATAAGAAATGATAATGTATAATTGACAAAAATATCAAGAAAAATTTTCAAATTCTTCAATTTTTTTATTTTATTTAATTTTTTTTGGATTTTACGGGATTTTTACAATTGTCCCTCTACACTAAAGAACAAAACGTCCTCATTGTGAGACATTATAAAAATCAAAATCTAAACTAGTCTAAAAATAGAATTGAAAAGGATAAAGTAAAGTAAAGAATAAACCCGTTTTATTGTGAAGGAGAATCCGGGGGACTAGGAGTGAATTGACGATTTTGTTTTCTAAACAATGAAAGTAATTTTCGAAGCATCGATTTATTACTTTTCTTTAGAATTTTCATGTCTTTCTTCTTAACTCCAAGTTTCACTTGGCAATTTTCCAATTTAAGTTGCATGCTTTCCTTCCAATCTTCCATAGATTCTTCGTCCTCTTCATCATCTTCTTCTATTTCAGTCATCGGGGCTTTTCCTTTGCGACAGCTAATAGTTGGATTTAATGGTCCGACAGAAGAATCTTCTTGAGTCAAGTTGAGTTTCTTGGTGCGGTTGGAGTAGGATTAGAAAGAATATACACCATCGTGTTCTTGGAGTAGTCCGGTGTTCTTCAAATAAGTCCCATCCATGTAGCGGAAATACTCACCCGGTTGTCGAACTTAGGGGAGTTCACCTTTTGTACCCAAGATTATGGCAGTGATAATCTTGGCCGCTCCAATCTTGCTTCTCATGCTAGTTGAGTTCTTCTTCATCATATCCCATATGATATCCATGATTTTTGCTTTTTATTTCATCAAAGCGCACGAAAGAACAAACAATTCATTCTTTTGGACCTTTGTATTCTCTACTCGACAAAATACCGAAGTGGAAAGGTATTTGTGGAGAAGAAGAATGCATTCATCCTTAATAAGTTTGTTAGGAGAATTTTTGGGATCGAAGACTCTCTTACCCAATAAATTTGCCCAAACTCGATTAGGTTGAAACAAATCCATCATGCTCGATGAATTAGCAATCTCAAAACCAAACCATTCACCCATCATCTCTCTCGTGATGGTGTATTGTTATCCTTAATTCCGAAATTGTATTACCCTCTTCCTTGAATCTTCGAAATCAAATGTTACCAAACACTCGAGAATCCAATCTCGATTTTGAGGGAATCGCAAATTCACAAATCTTGTAAGACCAAGAGCCTATAGGTAGACTTCCATCTCTTCATGGAGATTCAAAGTTTCCAAGAAGACTAAATTAAGGAATATCATCCCGGTGATATCCAATTTGCTTAGCTTCTGAAATCTCTTACCCTCTTCTCTTGTCCTCAATGGGAATGGACAATCAAATTCTTCTTGAATTGATTGGGATCCCTTCTTATGTGCTTCTCTCTTCACACGAGTCATATTGGTTTTGAAGAAAAAGGTTTAGATGTTGAATGTAGAAGATGAGAAAATAAAAAATTTGTAGTCTTTTTTTTAGAAGATGTGGTGGCTAGGGTTCAACTTGGACCTATTTATAGAGGTTTAATAGGTCTCTAATTGGTCATAAATTGGATTATAGCCGTTTAGGCTTAGAACTAGCCATTAAAGGCAGTTACGGACATTTATCGCATGTCAGTTCTCTATTTGTAACGGCTATATTTTTTCTGTGTAGCGATTGCGAAGGCCAGTCGTAATCGTGACTTTCTTCATGATAGAAATAGAATGTTTTGATATCCAGTGATCATGAGCGCGAATTGAGTCGCGGTCACCATATTCTTTGCTCTTCAAATTTCTTCAATGTTTAGGCTTGTACCTATAAAAACTTAGAAACACAAACACAAACAAACTTTGTTTAATATAAATGATAAATATTTACTATTATACCTTGAGTAATCATGGTGATTATAGCAATTGAACATTAGTGTCTTGCTGTTCATATTTTCATTTCATATTCAACAAACTTTCATAAATACAAAAGTAAACAAACAAACAAAACACAAATAAACAAACAAACACAACTAAACTAAAAGGAAAAACTATTTATACAAATTTAAAAAATCGAAAAGATAAGAAACTTATTCAGGTAGAAATGATCCTATCATTCAATTAATCTCATAATAAGATTCTCTAAAATCTTGCTCGACATCAACCAGTAAAGCACGAATGTCTTCAATTTTTCTATGGATTGAAATTTGCCCTTCCATAAGGTTATTTAACCTTTTGTGGAGGTTGGAATCTCTATGTTCCTCTTCTCGCACATTTTCCCTTTGTCTCTCGGTCTGCTTCCGCCCTTTCTTCCCATGGTCTCTAATTATAGGTTATCCTATCCTCTCCAATGCACCTAATTAAGAAATTTTTCTCAAAGAAGACTTCCATTGTTAACTCAGGAATTACGTCTTCACTAGTGAAAATTTCTGTAAAATAGGGTAATCTTCCTATCTGTCCCAACAGATTCGCCGTTATTCGGCAGCCATATTCTGTCATTTCGGGATTTTGTGCTGCAGACATGAGTGTCTCCATCATAATCCTAGAGACATTGCCAAGTGTACCCTCCAGAATTGCTTCTAAGACAAACAATTCTTCAGGTCTGACAATATCAGAGTTAGACTTGCCAAATAGCGCTCCATTTAAATAAAAGTGTAGTGCCAACAAACAAGGATCATGAATCCACCAGCTATAGGCAGATTCTTGTTTGTAATCAGTCTGGCATATCAAGCGATTCCACGTTGGTACAGGATTCCAACCAAGAAGCATCTTATTGAAACAATCCCTTAGAAATCCCAAATACTTTTCCAAAGCCTTCGTCGTAAGCTTGTATTCTTTCCCTTGATGGTGATAGATCAAACCGTTTTGTCTATCATTTTTCCAAGCCACTGTGACCAGCATTTCCATGTAATTATTCACATTGTTCCCAAGAGTTAAATTGGAGTAAATGACAAAATTAAGTATTCGAAGATAATACATAATTCTATCAAATATACCCAAATGAATAAGACTATTCCTATGAATCGTATATGAACTCTTAAATTCAACAACTCGGATCATTTCATAATGATCTCCTTCTCCCTCAGAATATATAGGGAATGGCGCTTCACACCATTCCTGAATATTATTGGGTTGAAAAACACCGGATCTCGTCGGATAGACCATTTTGTAAGAAAGAAAATTATAAGCAATGAAAGGATTTTAGATTTTGGAATAGATTTTGATTTCGAAAGAAGAACTCAGATTGCAGAGATGGGTGATTGATGAACAAACGTGCATCAATTTTATAGAGTTTAGTGGAATAATTGTCGAATAACTATCCAAACTGCTGCAGTTATGAAACAGGACGCAATCGTGATCACAATTTGCGATTGTGACTCATAGAATTTTGAGAAACAGAAAGTTTTGTAGGAAATTCACGAGCGCGATAGACAGTCACAAATGTGAATAGGAAATTAAAAGAAAATTTTCTATTTGTCGAGAATTAAGATGAAATATTATGACGTATCACCTTCAAGATGATTATTTCATAATTTTTTCACATCTAGAGTGAAATTAGAAAATTGTATAATCAGGAAATGAAATAAATAGATATAATTAATCTCTAGAACACGCTTGCTTTTCCCGGACAATTCGATTTCTAGAACGCACTTACCTTCCCCGGACAATTCGATCTCTAGAACGCACTTGCCTTCCCTAGCCACGGTGCCAAAAAATTGTTTGCAAGATTTTGGCTATTCTCATTCTGAAAGACTTATCCCCGGAAACGGTGCAAAAAACTTGTTCACCACTTTTCTACCGATAAGTTTAATAACTTTTACGCAAAGAGTTTGGCTATATATTAATGATGCCAAAAACTTATTCACGTAAAGTATAGGTGTTATTAGTTACTCTTATCAAATAGAAAAATGATGATAACTGCAAGTATACAGTTGCGATGTAGTTTTAAAAGATATCGATCCCACAAGGAAGAATTAGCTCTAAAAATCAAATAGGGAAAAAGGATAAAGAAAATAATATGTATTGATAATTTTGGATAGGAGGGTTAGATTGAAGAATATAGATATAAAAGATTAGACAATCTAAATATATAGATTTTCCCTACGAAATAAGGATAGCAAAGAAAACATGCAAGTTCAACAAAGATGTTACGATTCACTAAATTAATCTAACAGACTTCGTTCAAAACACTCAGATGTTCAACTATTCATTGCAGAGCAACACATGAAATGACTTTTCTAAACCTAGCGCAGACGAATTAAGATAATTATATAAACCTGGACAACATCAATATTATGCTTAGTATGGGTCGCTCTCACATAGCCACATTTATCAAGTTACCAGTCCAAAAAAGTTGGCTCACTTAACAGTGTTATATCACAAATCCAATGATTATTCACGATATTGTTAACCTCGAAACTACACTTAAAATTAACTCCAACGCATATAACTTGATTAATATAAAAGACTTAACACGAAATACGCATTATGACACATAGACATATAATAAACTTCTAAATAGAAAATATAAGTAGAACGCCAAGCAAAGTTGTAAGGTATGCAAGTGAAAGCTAAAGTTGATCAAACTTTATCCACTCTTTAATGGAAGTCATCAATTCCCGCAATTCATGCATCTACATTGAATTCAGTCTCGGCCCGTACAGAACCTCCGCTAGGATGCTATTCTTTGCAAATATCGAACAAATGAATATTGAAGAATGAAAACTTTTATTGATAAGTGATTTACAAGTACACTTATGCAATAATCACTCGAGAATGTAGAGAAATCTAGTGATCGAAACAAGGATTCGAATCACTTTAACATTTTCTTACTAACACTTATGAACAAAGAAAATTCTCTATCTATACACACACTATATGTAACCCTGGTCTTGTTGCCATGAAATTTGTGAAGTTTGGAAGCCCTATTTATAGAGTTTGAAGGGTTGCGTCTATCCAAACAAAGAGTTGCGTCCATTGGTGAATGATTGTATCACTTCATTGTGATTGGTTGAGAGGCTTCAATCTAATTCACAATGGATAGGAACCTTTTCAGGATTGGTTAACTTCTGATAAGTGTCTATTCGGTGGTAGTTGATGGCGGTTGATCATGCTTATCTGGTGGTTGGTAGTTAAGAAGATAAAACCAGAAAACCGTCTAAGTTACGACTGTGAATCTTTGATTGGTAGACTTCTATTTGGAAGAAGAACAAGTCACGACCGCGAATGGTTGTCGCGACCGTGAATTGCATTTTTCTTCATAATTCTCCTTGTATCTTCACTGATCTTTGATAGCTTTGATCCTAAGCCAAATCTTTAAGTTCCACGCATCTTTTCGCACCTTTTTCACTCTTTTTTCATAGAATTCCACTTTAGATCATTTTACTCTCAAGATTTACCTAGTATCTACATTTGCATAAAAAAACAACTACATACCACGTGAAATCTTTTATATGAAGTATAAAAATGACTTAAATTATGGTGTTTAATGTGTAAAATTAATATGATAATAAGTGTAACTATACACTTATCAGTTTCGGCTTCCTTCTGCATGATATTGCCTTTTGAAGTTGAATCATGAAATCTATGTTTGGAAGTTTTTCAATTTGCACACTATTTCGTATTTTGAGTGTAACTTGATCTATATTGATTAGATTTCTTTGATTCTTGTGGCATTAAAAAGTTGAGACATAGGGCTTTTAGAATTAACCTTTTTGATTTGAAGACGTTTTAATGGAGAATAATGTAGGGGAAGTCAAGTCATGAAATCAGGAAATTTTTGAAAACATGAATGCTAATTTTATTGTGTCTTATTGATAAGAGATTGAAAATTTAAGGATTTGAGATCCTAAATACATGTATTTGTGTTGAATTATTTTTATTATATCATATTGAAATTATAAGAATTTTATATATATTTATTACCCTTAGTAAAAGAGTAGAAAATGGGTATGGGTAGATTGGTGCCAAAAAAGGGGTGTACAGTGCTGTACAAACAATTGGAGCTTTTTCTCCGCTGCTTAGTGCCGATACTATGATTACTGATTTCAAGAACTTCTGCTTCAGGCTTTGTGCCATTATTAGGAGCTTCAGCTTTGGGCGTTGTGCCATTATTAGGAGCTTCAACTTCGGGCTTTGTGCCGTTATTAGGAGCTTCGGCTTCGGGCTTAATGCCAAACCCCGTATCTAATACCATTAATGATGCTTAGTTTATTTCGGCAATTATTATTTATGGTTATAAGTAAAATGTTGAAGATGAGTTTTATATGTTTGAATATATATATTGAAATTTTGAAACGTGTTTTCATGATTTTATTTAATCATAAATAAATGGTATTTTATGTTTTAAATTCCATGAAATCAGAATTAGTGTACACCACTAAGCAAATTGCTTAGCGTGTAGTTGTTTTCTACATGCAGATTCAGAAGCTCTGTAGATAGTGTGGACCGAAATGGTATAAGTGGATCAGCTTAAAGAGTACAAAAGGGAAAAGACTCAAGGTGGATTATTATTATTTTCATATAACATTTTGGTTTGTAAAATAATGGCATGTACTAGTTAGTGTGAGGAGTGAGAATTGCATTTTAATAATATTTGGAGTTTTTATATATGAATATTGAAAGCTAATTTGTTTAAGTATTAATGTGAAATATGGTAAATTGATAAGTTACTGATAGTTACTATTACTGTGACACTCCTGATCAGGGTGTGTTACAATTAATCCGTCTAGGCCCCAATTAACCCTCGCTTAGATCCCCGACTAGCACTTTTTAAAACACTGCTCGTTGCATTGTGGTAATTGTTTTTATCATTCTATAATACATTCTTCAAAAATGTTATCCACTATATTATTTTATCATTCTTTTTTGGCCAAATGCATCAAGACCCCCCTGAAGTTGGATTAGAAAACCCGATGCCACCCTTAACTTTCAAAAGGACCAGTTACCCCCTCAACTTGGAAAAAAGGACCAGTTACCCCCTTTAACTTGGCAAAAATGCACCGGTTTGCCCCTTCAATACCACGTGTCAACTTCTGGTTAAAGAGAGAAAAATCAGAAAAATGACATCCTTGAAAAGTCAAACCAACCAGATTCTAACACGTGGCATTTAGGGGGCTAACTGGTGCATTTTTGCCAAGTTAAGGGGGGTAACTAGTCCTTTTTGCCAAGTTGAGGGGGGTAACTGGTCCTTTTGAAAGTTGAGGGTGGCATCGGGTTTTCTGAGCCAACTTTAGGGAGGTGTTGATGAATTAGGCCTTCTTTTTTTAAGTATCATTTAATAATTTAATACTCTTTTTTTCCTTTTACTTTTTCTTCTCTTTCTCTTTTTACGTGTTTTGTTTTTATTTATTTCTTTTCACGATTTTTGTTTGATTTTCTTGTAGGGCTTTACTCCAAAGGAATGATGTTTTTCAGTAATAAAGGAATGAATTACAAATGTTCTAGCAAAGTATACTAGAAAGAAGAATATTTTTCATTAATGCTCTAAACTCTGAATTAAAATGGTTTTTATAGTAGAAAATAATTAGTGTACAAGAAAAGTATAGATTCTGTTTTAACTCAATTTACATCCTTGCTTCATGTAATCATGGGCATTATTTTAGGAAGTGATGACCAAATCTAATCCCACTAATTACTTCTTATTTCTTACACTCCCCTCAAGTTGAGTAGTGGGATCGCCAAAACTCAACTTGTCCAAGACGTTGTTGAAGATTCTGCCATTAGCTACTTTCGTTAGAATACATGCTAGTTGTTCTTCAGACCGTATGTATGACAACTTTACAATTTCAGCTTCCATCTCTCTTTTATAAAGTATCTATCAACTTTCACATATTTTGTACCGTCATGTTGGACTGAATTCTCAGAGATATGAATGGCTGCTTGATTATCATACATCATTTCACATGTTTTAGATGGTAAAAATCCAACTTCGGTTAGTAACTTCTATGGCCATAATATTTCCGTAAGACCACAAGCTATTCATCGAAACCTAGCTTCTACACTTGACAATGCTACAACCTTTTGATTCTTACTCCTCCAAGTGACTAAGTTACCTCCTATGAGTTTGAAGTAACCAGAAGTGGATCTCCGATCAATTGGACTACCAGCCCAATCAACAATAGAATAGGCTTGGATGTTGAGATGACCATGTGCCTTAAACTGAACACCATGTCCATTTGTTCCTTTGAGATACCTTATGATCCCCCACACAGCTTCCATATGATCCTTTTGAAGTTGGTGCATGAACTAACTTACTATTCCAACTGCATAGGATATGACAAGTCAAGTACGTGAATGATAAATCAATTTACCAACCAATCTTCGATCACTACAAGAAAATCACTCGATTGTAACGCATATTGCAACAGAAATTGCAATGGAAACAACATTTTACAATGGAGTTGCAATGATATGGTTTCTGTTGCAATATGCATCCTTGTAGATTGATCTGCAATGATTTAAAATTTTGTTACAAATGTGCAATAGAATATTTGCCCCTTGCTAGTTCCTTTGAAGAACTGCAAGTACATATCTCATATAGAATTCGTGGCAATTTCGCAAGTATAAATCCCTTGCTTGATGTACTTGCTGATTTGCAAGTGCAATATCCCTTGTGAAATTCCCTTGCAATTTGCAAGTAACTCGTTCATTGCAAATTCCATTGCAGAACAGCAAGTATTGTTCTCTTGCAAAATCTGTAGCAATTTTGCAAGTATATATCCTTTGCTCGATGTACTTGCTGATCTGCAAGAGCAATATCCCTTGCGAAATTCCCTTGCAATTTGTAAGTAACTATTTCGTTGCAAATTACCATTGTATATTTGCAAGTTAAATTCCTTCGCAATTCCCCTTGCAGAGTTGTGAGTATAAAATCATGTACAAATCTATTGCAAAATTTCCAAGCAAATTACAATTTTATAAAATTTCAATTATAAATTAAATTTACCAAAATAAATAGAACTTCCTCTGTAAAAGTTTGATTTATCACTCAAACGTTGAAATATTAATAAAATATCAATA
>CATIWQ010117036.1:0-25157 GCA_949673415.1 Euphorbia schlechtendalii | reverse complement strand
CTGCAAACAAATGGAATAATAAAAAAACTTATTATATTAACAAAAATGACTAATCTATAATGAAATTCTTTTCCTTATTAATTACAAATTTATTGTTTCATTGATACTTAATCTCTTTCTTTTTTTATATATATATTTATAATTTTTCTTGATTTAAATAAAATTCTACATTTTGACCTTAAGTATTGTCAATGATAAAAAGAAAATAAAGAATCCAACTATCATTTAAGAATAAAAGTTACAATGGTATATTAGTATTTTTATTTATTTCTTTAATTAATGTAGTTTGGTACCAAGAAACTTCCGAAAAATGACAAATAAAAAAAAGTAGATAGTATTGTAGTTGAAAATATTTTTCTACCGTGATTATATAATAAAAATTCAAAAGAGACATACAATTATTATTTATGGATTGTTGTTCTTGAGTTTTTGTAAAATTGTAAGTTTAGTCATTTTTCCCCTATTTATAATTTATTAACTTAAATTGCTAAAATTTAGTGCATTGTAAACTACAAAGTACAAACAACTAAATTAAAATTACAATTTTACTAACAATTAATCCAAGTCCATTTGTTATAAACTATTTAAATTTGGAAGAATTAAGTTCTAATTCAATAGCCGACACAATAAATTTAGCTTTTTTTCCAAATTGATAGACTTACAAGTTAACTTGTTAGTAAACTTTCGATGTTGCGGGGGATCCAAGGAAATAATATATGAGTTTTGGAATTATAAATGAGAAGAAGCGGGTGGCCACATGGGGTGATAGTTTTGCTATTAATGCCTCCTCATGTGTGGAGTCATCCTCTTCACTATCATTTAGTTACCTATATCCATCATCATTTAATATCTACGTACTTGGATCATTCATTTTGTAACCAATTAACTGGAAATATTTCCTAATGTAGACACCGCTATAATTACACTGTAAGGAACTTCAAATTGAACTTCTGAACAAGAAAGATAGATGAAATTGAAGATCATACATAAATTTACACCGTATTTGGGACCAATAGTGTGGTCCATGATCCCAGATTTTTTCATCGAAACTTTTGCCTCCTAATAAGTCTAGTTCACAACCTCATCATCCTTCATTTTTTAGTTCAACAAATAAACAATTCAAATTTACGGTTTCGAAAAGTTAAGTATTAAATGTTTGAGACGGGAATTAAGCTGGGTTATGAAAGATAAAAATGTAATTTTTTTACACTGATTTCCCATAGATGGAGCCAGGAGGTCAAAAGAACTTGTGATATAGTATAAGGGCATCATCTCCAATCCCACTTTCAAATGGGGTTGGAGTAGGATTTGAAGCTCCAACCCAATTTCAAATCACACTGCAAATTTTGAAGTTGCTACGTTATCACTTTATATTTGAAGTAGTGCTGCAACAACTTAAAAATTTTTTTAATAATATTTTGTTTACATTTTAGTTTTTGTTTTCTTCTCTTTTAATTTGATTAGTTGTTTATTATTTAAAGTTAGGTAAATTTGAATAAAATAATAATATTTTATTTTAAAGTGAAAATTAGAAATAGAGGCTTGGAGAATAAACACTGTAGCAACTTTAAATTTTAGAATTTGAAGTGAAAATTTGTGAAGTAGGTTGGAAATGCCCTAGTAAGAGATTTCATTTTGAGGGAAGTTATATCAAGGATAATGTTCAAAAGACCGGATCGTTGCATGTTTACCATGTATCCTAAAATTAAACATAATAACAAAAAAAATAAAAAAATATATTCACTTTTAAAACATATTTGTCGGATCATCTCCTTTTAACTTTGGTCTTCAATATAATTTCCAATGCTTTCAATTGTGATGTAAGTTTTTGTCCACTGAAAAACAAGGCAAAACTGCCTGTAAATAAGGTTGTAGAGAGTGAAATCCAAGAAGGAAAGAGGTCGAGAGAAGGACAGGTGTTCCCCATTTAAATCCTGTCGATTAACCGTTGTTGTCATTGGTCCACACAATACCCAGCCACCTTCCCTCCTCGCCCTGTTTCCTTTCCGAGGTCATTCTTGTCATTTCGATTTTTCAACTAATTTCCATTCAAATTGAACTGTACCAACTTATCTCATCTTGATTGTATCTTTACTTAATTGTTGATAATAATTTGTGCTTTATGTACTTCATTTTCATGGCATTTACAACTAGTAACAATAACTTAGAGATTTTTTCAGTTTTTTACGTATTAAAATTGGAAAAAAATACCAAATATACAACTTTAATAAGTAACACATATATTTAGATTATGAACAAAATACAACAAATCTTTTGATCAAATTTCAAAACTAGCACTTGAGTATTTTGTAAAGTTCATACTTTCATACTACATTTAATGAAGAAAAAACACATTTTAATAATGACATTAATTTCACATTATATCGTTAAGGTGTAAAATACAATTACTAAATACGAGTAAACCCTTAATGTTGAGTAAATTGTAATGTTAGGTACAAATTATCAACTCAATC
This sequence comes from Euphorbia schlechtendalii, assembly GCA_949673415.1. Lineage (NCBI taxonomy): Eukaryota > Viridiplantae > Streptophyta > Magnoliopsida > Malpighiales > Euphorbiaceae > Euphorbia > Euphorbia schlechtendalii. Next base: position 22,683 of record CATIWQ010117036.1, on the reverse strand, counting down.
ATTTTAATGTGTATTACCTCATGACCCAAGTTACAGCAAAGAAATATATAAAATACCAAACTATTAGTGCCTCCAAGTCCATAGAAATTACTTGGACAAAGAGATATTAGTTTAAATTTTTGCGACTGTGCCAATGATTAATAACTAGAAAAGACAAAATTTGCATACGAGAAATATGGGGATCCTCCGTTATTTTACTGTAGTACAATACTTCACTAACTATAGTCAGCAAACCATGATTTTGAATTCCAAACATACCCTTGGATTTCAACTCCGCCGCTTAGAAACTCAATCAACCATCTGGACAGTCTACCGTATAAATATACAGTGAAGCCAAAAAGTTTGTTCCTATCAAATTAAAGTTTCCCGGCAATTGCAATCCAACGCCTAAATGTTGCCGTTTCCGGCGGAACTTGAACCCCGCGTTACTCGACCCGCCGCCTTCACTGCAACGGATAAAGTGATAGTCGCCGTTAAAGCGGAGAAGGTGATCTCCAAAACTGCACTTGCTTGGGCTCTCACTCACGTTGTTCGTCCCGGAGATTGTATGACATTGCTCGCCATTTTGTCTGACTCTAAATCAGGTTTTCCGCTGTTATATTTTCTGATTGTTTCTGTTTACTCTTTATTCGTATGATTTGTGGATTGACGCGTACAAAGTATTGTTCAGTTAAGAGATTCTGGAGCTTTCCGAAATGGACAGGCGATTGTGGGAGCAGCCACCGGGAAAATTTGCCGGATCGCATTTGTCAAATTTCGGAGTCTTGTTCTCAGATGGTGCTTCAGTTTCATAACCAAATTGAGGTGAGCTTGTGATTTTACTCATTTGCCCTCGTATTTGTCTTTCTTCTGTAGTTCTATATGATTAATTAGAATTTCTGGATTTGCAATATACATTAATTGGAGAATATAGAACAGTATATGTGGTCTTATTGAGATTTAGGAAATTAATTGACTTGTTAAGAAGTTTCCTGGATCTAAGGATTTTTATTTGTTTTTAGTGGAAAAAGGAGGATTAAAGTAGAATTTAGGTTTTGATTGGGTGAAGAACGGAGCATTATCGGCTCTGGGAATGATTTGGTTGTATGCATCTGTTCACAGCCTAAAACAGGCATTTAATTATGAAAGGCGGCTTCCAGATACAAACAAGTTAAGTCAATGATGGTGGGGGAAAGGCATGTGCTGTGGGAATTGCTTGTTTGAATATCAGTTAGAGCCCCGGGAATCTTATAGTGCATTATGGCTCTTAGAGCATTATTGCCTGTGTATTTAATATATACTTTTCATTTCAACAACGAAGCATACTCTTTACAAATGAAGAGTTAATATTTATGTGACTTCAACTTGATATTTTGCAATACCATGAATAATTAAAGTGTACTATGAATAATCCACAAAGCGTGGGTGGAGATGACCAAATATCAATTCCTAGCTAGCTCCTTCAATTTTTCTTTCAATGAAAAAAAGTGTACTATAAATGATGTATTTTATTTATAACTTTTTGGTTAATGATTGTCTGTTGATTGTAGGTGGGAGTGAGGATTAAGGTTGTGTCAGGTACATCTTGCAATGTTGTTGCAGCAGAAGCAAAGCGTAATGGCGCCAACTGGGTGGTACTGGACAAGTAATTATACATTAAAAAATGTATTAATTCTTATTTCTGACCTATCGATGCAATATCTCCTATGACAATCTATAATTTAATTCCTTTTCGAGGTCAGTTTATATTAACTGTCTCTGTAATAGGACCATTTCTTAATTATTAAAGACTTGGCAAAATTGCTGCTGAGCTAACTGGGATTAGAGTGATAGATATAAGATGCTCTTCTTAACATTAATTGCACGAATACATCCAATATGAACCATCAATCTAAAGCCTACCTACTTTCATGTAGAATTGCCACTAGTTGCTCCAGAGCGTACTGTCAAAACAGATAGCAAACATTCCTTTATTGGTGTCAAGTCTTCTTAATTTTTACTGAGGACTACTAGGAAATTTTGTCTAAATTTTAAATTGTAAACAAATCTAGACTTGGAAAGTTAACATCATTTCAATAGCCTAAGTTAACCCTTAATTAAGTCAAGGATGCACTCCCATCATACAGTAAGTGATGTTTCTTATTGTCTGCATTATCAGGTTTTATGTGACACTTGCAATATTTTTGAAATAAGTACTATTCATGTAATGGATAATCCCATGTCAATTTGTCTGGCCTCTGGTTCAGTAAAAGTTTTGCTTTAATTTTCTAGACTAGCTTGTAATAACTTGCTCTTGTATTATTTGTGACGTGTGTAATGATTTCAGAACCCGTTGTCATTAAACTCGTGCATTTAGATTTGTTTTTTTTGCTTTCGCTTTCTTACCACCTCCTTATACAGATTCTCAAAAAACGATCTTGGTATATTCTTAACATGATGAAAAAGGTTCTGATTTCAGCATCTGATGCCCCATTAATTATTGCTCTGGAACAGGAAATTAAAGCAAGAGCTACGCAATTGTTTGGAGGAACTTCGCTGCAACATAGTGGTGATGAAAGGCTCTGAAGCAAAAGTGGTTAGGCTTCATTTAGGGCGCTCAGATGAAGCCCAAACTCCATTCTATTCTGCTGCCTCTTCCCCATGCAACAATGATGGACACAGGATGAAGCATTCTACTCCTATGAGCAGTCCAGAAGAGTCAAATTCCTACTCAAGAACTAGGGAAGGCTCGTTATCAAGTTATGACTCATCAACTCCCCTTTTTCTTGTCTATGAAGAAAATCCACTTTTCGAAGGAATGAATAAAGGAAAATACTCATCCTTTGATGATCTAAATCACTTTGATGACCCACTGTCACCAATTTATGCAGATGAGAAGATCATCACTTTGTCAACAAAGCCAAAATCTCCTTTAGCTAGTAATAAAAAGAGTGTATTTTACATTACCCAAAACCATATATCTGATAGAAAGGGCCCAAGTCAGAAGTCTTGCTACAGAAACACTGACAACAATAGATCCCAAACTTCCAGATCTCTACGTGATAAATTCATGCAATATGACCAAGATGCCATAGTTGGTAGAAATGGGCTCAACCAGATCCATCAGAATGACTACATTGCAAGTTCAACTGTTAGACTTGCTGTTCCTTTAGGTAGGACATCATCCATGCCTCCTCCTTTATGCTCATTATGTCAACACAAGGCTCCAATTTTCGGGAAACCCCCTAGAAAATTTTCTTTCAAGGAGCTGGAGGAAGCTACAGAAGGATTCTCAGAAAGGAATTTCTTAGCACAGGGAGGTTTTGGCCATGTTTATAGAGGGGTTTTAAAGGAAGGCCAGGTGGTTGCTGTGAAGCTGTTGAGGTCTGGTGGATCTGAAGCAGATGCTGATTTTTGCAGGGAAGTGAGGGTATTGAGCCTCGCCCAACACAGGAATGTTGTGTTGTTGATTGGGTTTTGCATTGATGGCAAGCAGAGAATACTGGTATACGAGTACATATGCAATGGGTCTTTGGATTTCCGTCTGCACGGTAATCCCTACAATACTCGCCTTTAAACTATATTATATTAGTAGAAAGATACACACGCAAGCACTATTGGGACAGGCATATTGGATTTTCTGCTAATTGTCAACGATCTTTATCTTAACTGTGATCAACAGGATGCAGAAAAGATCTGCTAGATTGGGAATCACGGCTGAAAATAGCAATTGGGACTGCAAGAGGCTTAAGATATCTTCATGAAGATTGTAGAGTGGGATGTATAGTGCACAGAGACATGAGGCCCAGTAACATCCTTCTAACACATGATTTTGAACCACTGGTAAAAGAACTGGATCTCTATATCATTTTTTTTCTAGAACCAGGAGTTGCATCATTGTGGTTAATTAAGTTTCTAATACATTTCGGTGCTGAACTACAATGAATCTTAAAGCAATGACAATTTAGATAGATTATCTGTAAATTTTGATGGCTGTCATTGAAGTTTGACATTTTTGTGTCCGAGGTCACTACACTTAAATTTGTGTCAATCAAGTCACTTGAGTTTCATTAGTGTCAAATTGTCAATAAAGTCACTCTTACCCTATTTCTTTGAAATTTAGCAACAAAATAAAAACATTGCAAGTTAACACCTAGTTAGACTAACTACCACAGGTCCAGTTAAACTTCATTCATCTTAATTTGACTTGTGTCACGAACATGTCATCCATGTGTGTAATACTGTACAAAACAATATAATTACCTAGCATGGGATTAAGGCTTAGTTGATTGATTCATTACATTGGAAATTCAAATTTTGTTAGAGCTAACAATGTTGCACTTGCATTTAAGAATGATCATTTGGATGCTAAATTTAGATGATTAGGCCAATAGTGACTTTATAAACACTAATAATTTAAGTGACTTTTTTGCACAAACAAAAGTGCAGCGCCCATTGTAGCACAAATTCAAAATTTTAGTTACTATATGTGCATGTGTGCATCATACCTTACCTGGTGCACAACCAAGTTTTTTAAATGCCAGCTGCTATGACTTGTATGCTTTGTTCTGTATTTTGTGATCAATGCAGTTTAAAACACAAAATTTGTTCAGCATAAAAGCAGCATTTTGGTTAACACAGTTTTCAATACATCGAGATATGTGCCACAATGTACTCTTCACACGTTGCGAACTTCACATACAGCGCAGGATTAGGTGTTGAACTATAACAATAAACAATGATATTTTAGATAGAATATCTGTCGCATAAGTTTTTGTGATGAAAGTTGCACAGCTAATTTTAAAATGCCAAATACCATTCATTCTGTTCTCTGTTCTCTGTTCTGTATATGATGGACACAATTCAAAACACAATGCTGTTTAACATAAATGGCTGCCTCATTATCATGAAAATGCTTTGTTTTCCCAATATTTCAGGTTGCTGATTTCGGGCTCGCTAGGTGGCACTCTGAATGGAATCTCAGGGAAGATGAGCAAGTGATTGGAACTTTAGGGTACTAATTCAGTCATTTTTCCTGCATTCCTTCCGAATTGATGTTCACCTGGATGTCTAACATACAATTTGTGTTCATCTCCAATCACTTTTAATGATATAGAATATTCAAATTCCATTCTTTGTTAAAGTGGTTAGCTAGCTAGTAAGAATGTTGATGCGTTATACTGGCAGTAATTTTCGTAATTTGTCTAAATTCAGATACCTCGCCCCAGAATATTTAGATACAGGAAAAGTCACACAGAAACTTGACGTATATGCATTTGGAGTGGTTTTGTTAGAACTAATGACAGGAAAGCGAATCAGCGAACTTGGATTTTACGAGGGACAGCATTTCTTATCTGACTGGTTCCATCCTCTAGCTGCACCTGAGCCAAGCCATATCCTGAAAAATATATGTCAACTCCTAGATCCACGCTTGGCAGTTGAAGTCCACAAACATGCCTCTCAACTAAAGGCAATGGGCCAAGCCGCTGCTTTATGCCTCCGCCCCGATCCAGAAACCAGACCTGTTATGTCAAAGGTCAGTGCACGTTAGAGTATCACCATTTTCTCGTACTCATTCGCTAATTCTGAACTTAAACTTGTGTAAATTTGGCAGGTACTTAGAATACTTGAAGGAGGAGATATGGTGGTTCCTTTGAGCTTGGACTTGAATACAGTTGGGAGTAGAAGTGGACATTTACGCGGCCCGAACCTATACAAAGACGAGAAACTTACTAGGAGCCACTCTCGTAAGCTCTCACACTAAGATCTGATTTAAGAAATAATAATGAGTGTGAACATATATATACTAAATATAATGTATAGGTGAAGGGGTCTTGTTTTGTGTATAGTTCTCAAATTGGTCATTTTGTTTCATAGAATAATAGCAAGTTGCTACCATGTTAATTGTTCACATGGTTACTTTTCTATCTCCTAGATTGGTTCAACTTTTTTAGTTGTCGTCATAATCAGTCTTATAGGCATCATTATTTTTTTAAAGTCCCAGTAAAAATAAGTGTAAACCATAAAGTAGTGTTATTGTAGTTTTCCTTTTTTCTGCAATTACATTTATATAGTTATTCAAATTTCATGGTATATATACACACAATGCTCTTGCTTGTCTTCTTTTGTCTATTGTCAGCTCCATTTTCGATAGTTTGAATGAGCATACAAGTAAAGTTGAGTCCATTTAACACAAAATTAATTGCTTTGTATTAAAGCTCAATCTATTCTACTTATATGTCACTCTTTATTCTTGTTTATTTCTGATCTGCGATAACCTAACCTTTCCAACAGTTTTTTTAAGCTATTTAATCATACAAGTTTATAAATGTTAAAACATAAGTGGTGACCAATGTCATAACTTAAGATTGAACTTGTAATTTTAGAAGTGTGGGTTCCAGTCATATACGGGTGGGGTAGGTTTTTTTCTGTTTAATGTAATCGTATTTTTGCAAATTTTAGAAAAGAAAATGCTATTCCCTCCTTCTACTAAATATTATCGTTTTAGAGGGATTTCGTTGTCTCTTTTTTATTATCATTTTGTATTTCCAAGATGTTTTTTTTCCAAGTTTTACATTTCTACCTCTATTAATTTGTTCAAGTTTCAAAATAATTATATTCTAATCTTCAATAAAAAGAGAAGATTATAAGTCAAATTGTTTTTATGAACATATTAATAAAGTTTTAAAAATTGAATAACACATTTATGAAAGAGTGAATTAGTAAATCACATCATTCGGTTAGTTGTTATCTTAAAAATTGTGAATTAGTTAAAACGATGGAGGAAGGAAAACCTAACCTTAGTAGTAGATTTATATACGGCTTTTCGTGTTGCCTTTGACTATTTTAAAATTTTTAATTTGCTAATGGATTAGCCCAAGTGTAGCTTCTCCGCTGAACTTTCCTAGGTTTCTGATTGTCTAGGGTAAACTCAGTATGGCTCAGTTTCTATTTTTCTTTAAAAGGTCTGTAAGTTGCTGATCATGCTTTAATTAGAGATATTTATTCTTCTTCATCAATTAGAATTTGCCTCTTTTTCTTCAATTTGTTATAGACTAGGATTTTTAGTTCAATAAATCTTTGATAATCTAGAATGAAAACAGATAACTTGCATAATTTCAATGGTATAATCAGAATTCTAAAATGGAGATAAATAGTGAACTATAATTTCTGATATCAATAGTTTACATCAAAATTATACTAATAAAAGAGTATAAAGTACATTATACATATGATAAAACTGGATAAAACTAACCACGCTTCTAGTATATCAACCTTCCCAATCGCAATATAATAACATATAGCAGGAGAAGAAAATTTGAAGTTATCTGAAGAATCAAATGTAAGCTTAAGAGGTAACATTAGTAACCCTGCCTCAACTAAAAACATTTAGCCATCACAAAGGACTGACACGTGGCAATACCAGAAAAATTGACAAGGGACTAGAACTCTGATGTAGCAGGGTCGGCCGCATCAGACATTTTCTGTTGTTGCATCATAGCCGTCTGATTAACATCAGGAGCCGATTCCGATACGCTCCACACCTTAACAGACTTATCCAAGCTCCCACTGTAAACCTTCCACCGTTGACCTCCACCAGCTTTGGCTTCCACATCTTCCTCTACAGCTAAGCATTTAACGGGCCCAGTATGCCCCGTCAGCACGGAGAGACACGTGTGCACAGTCCCATCCCTCCTCCAAACACAAATCGTTTTATCCGCTGATCCGCTGAACACCAAATTCCCTGCAGCCTCAAGGCATAGAACCGCTAATTTATGACCCTTCAGTACTCCGCCGTGAGATAACTGCTTCTGACGTTCCCAATAATTCACTACTCCGTCACTCGAACCGCAATACAGCATCGAACCCGACGAGTTCACGGCTAACGCCGTTACTGCACATTCCTGTTTCAGCAACGTTTGAACCATTGTGTGCTTTGTGGTTTTCCTCTGTGCTTCTCTCCTCCACACCTTCACCGTCCCGTCCGCCGATCCGGTGAACACCGCCGCCTCGGTGGTGGCCACGATGGAGTTCACGGCGTCTTCGTGGGCGCTGACGGATTCCAGGCATTTCGAGTCGGAGATTCTCCACACTTTGAATGTCCGGTCCCAGGAAGCAGAGTACAAAAGAGTGAGATCTTCGTTGAAGCTCAAACATGAAACGGCGTCGGAATGTTTGATCCAGAGCGCCGTACGGTTGTTCCGAACTTGAACATAATTGCTCGGTTTAATCGAGCTTTTGAAAATGTCTTTCAAAGTCGGTAAAGTACCAGATCTTTTATGAATGCTCAAATTCTTCGGAGAAGTTTTCCATACTCTGATCTTCCCGTCTTGGTGACCGGTGAAAATCTTCTCGCCGGAGATAATAATCGCCTTGACTAAACCGCTGCTGGATTTAAATCCAGAAAACTCTTTCAAATTCTTCCAAACACGAATGTTCTTGCTATCAGAACCAGTATAAAGAAGATCTTTAGAAGCAGCCAAGGAGTAAATGTGACCTTCTTCACGGACGAGAGATCCGATGAGTCCATTCTGCTGCTGATTATCCTCAAACGGCGTCCAAGACGACTTGTTAGATCCAGCAGCTGGATTATTCCAGGGGGACATAGTCATGGGAGAACCTTCACAGCTCAACCGATTAGGATCGAATAAGCCAGGGGTTAGGGGAGAAGCGCTGCTGTTTCGAGTCGGAAAATCTTCGAAATTTTCATGGATCGTAGAGGACATATTTGGATCAGAATGCATAATGTTGCCGAATTTAGAACGGGGAATAGTACTGCTCCCCGTGTTAACAAATTTAGTGCAATCTCCTCCTCCTTCATCTCTCATTCTGAAAATAATCCAGTTGAACAATTAGAATTGGAAGAGATGAGAAGAAGCAGAAATGGCGGATTAAGGGATTAATGAAATGAGAAATGGAAAAATAAAGGCGGGAGAAGTAACAGGGATGTATACATATAAATAGGAAGAAGAACAAGAGCGGAGATTGGAATATTACGGGACGGGAAATGTGGGACAGGTGTCCGGTTATTACGTCATAGGTACTAATAATATTATAGGTGTTTGTTTCATTAGTTGTTTGTTCTTTTTATTATTATTTAAGGATATTTTAGTTTGTTGTTTTGGTTGTTTTTATTCTATGGTTATTACCTTTACTTTCATTTCCATCTAACTATGCTCTTTTTGCTTACTAAATTTACGTTATGCATATTAAGTTTTTTCAAGATTATTAATGTTATGTAGTAAAACATCAAAGGCTTGTTCGGTAAGCGGAATGTAATTGAAAAGAATAGAAAATGAATGCAAAAACGTTAAATATAATATATGAATCCGAGGTCGGAGGGAGAAACTTTTCCTAGTTTACATTATAATCACGGAATACTTATTCTATAAAGAGGTATTCGTTTCAACGTCGGAGTTATATATCATATTTGATGTTTTTGCATACATTTTCAATTTTATTCCATTATATTCTATTTCGCGAACCAAACGAGTCACAAGAGTTTACATATGTTTATTTCATACTTTCTTTAGTTATTTTGTGTTTATATAGAAAATCAAGAAAGTTATTTTGTGTTTATATAGAAAATCATTGCCCTTTAGTAATATTATATAAGTGGTACAAAGAGCTGAATAATTGTTTTTAGTAAAATAAATATGTTTCATTCAATTTCTTATTTTATGGTGCACAATTGAGCTTTAAAGAAAATTCTTGAAATTTAAATATGTTTTACAACAGTAATAAGTTTTTTTCTGGGTTAAAAATATCTTAGCCTAGTGATTGAGCTGAAACTGCGATCCTAGCAGTCACGGACTCGAATTTACATACAAAAGGATTAGGGTGGAGTTTTTCAAATGTAACTGCTAAGTTAGTAAAATATTTTTCTTGTTGCACTCATCTTGACATAGAGGTATTGTCATCACTCACCAACCATAGGTTTTAATTTATTGTTAAAAGATTTAGAATAATGCTACATCGTGGAATGTGGATGTTTCATCATTTTCTAAGAAGATAACAATGGAATAAAAGTACTATAAGTTCATCATGATGATCTATAATTTTAGAAAAATAAAATGAAGGATAGAGAAACTTTAAATTTCTGTTTCATTAATTACATGATGCCTTTTGAGTTGTTAATTTTTGGTGATCAACATGATAATTATTCTTGAAATAAATACAAATTTATTCTAGTATCAAGGACATCACCTTCGAGGGAGCAACATTAAAAATTGTCCATTGTCGAAAATTATCTCATAAATATAGATTTTTCTCACAAATTCATTTCTCGATTTAATTAAAGATAACAAAGTAGCTCGACCATATTCTGCTCATTCACTAATATTTGTACCTTTTCACTCACTAATATTTGTACCTTTTCACCTTGATCAGTTGATAACTAAGTCATTACATATTGCCTTGGACCCCTTCATACTTCACATAGGGACTGTATACTACTAAGCTATTTTTCAGTATTGTTCTCAACACTAGATTAGAAGTATAACATATATTGTGATTGTTTTAATTATAATCTTTAATAAGTAATAGTATTGATAAAATAATTTTCATAACCGTCCATAAAATCCCAAATGCTCTTGGGAAATGGAATGATGAACCGCAAACTAGTGATGATAATGCTTGAACTAACTAACAGTGATATCATTCATGGATTGGTGAGTAAATACAAACAAAATTCCTTAACCCATTATAAAATTGTTGCAATCATTTTGTATTAATTATGGTTGTTGCTTACCCTCCAATAAAAATACACTGAATGTGCCAAAAAGGAAATCTGACTGACATCAACTACCGAAAATATCTTTTATTTTAATTAGAAATTAGCAGCCAATTAGAAGACAACACCTGTGGACCAAGTACCAATGTGGTTGCACTAGATGACACGTTTAAGGCTATTGTTGTAAAACGAGAGTACATGATTGGCGACTTTCAAACCTAGTAGTTTTGTCTGGACTCTTTTCTGCATTCTAGTTCTAGTATAGGATATGGACCATCCTTATTCTCTTGCCACGTTTCCACCAAATTTTTTTACATCAATCTGATATGAAATATATGCTCAATCGAGAGGAAAAGAATTCTTTATATTTCAATAGTTGGGATTTTGATCATAAAAAATGCATTTATGATAAAAATATAATCAAATAATGCATGGTTAGTAAATAAATCGTTGCAGGGTGCATGTTTAACCATGCTTAAAAACTTGATCTAGGTTCAAATTTTCATTTTGTACAAAAAAAACTCTTTCCCAAATCAAGTTCTTATTAAGATTTTTTTAAAAAATATATATATTAGCGGGAGAACTGGATGTGAGATCCAGTTTTCCCACAATGTTATCACTCCAGTCACAGCAACACTGTCATAACTGGTTGCAATAACTAGTTTTGGCAAAAACTGGTTGTCACAGCCAGTTTTAAATGTGATGCATATTTAATAGGTTGGGGTACAAATACATTTTAGCTTGAGAATCTCAATGCATTCTCCAAAAAAAATAATAATTTTTTTCACTTTTAAATATTATCTACTCTTCATTTCATTACCAATTTTATTTTACTCCATCACACACACTCCTACCTCACTCAACCATAATTTATCATATTATTTCTAACTTAATTAAGGTAATAAAGTTTTATATAAAATTGTTTTAGATTAGTTTTTATTTGTTTGTAAAGTTAATTTATTATTAAGCTCATAGTTTTTTTCATGTTTTTAATAGGTTTTCTTATCCATAATTTCAAAATTAGGGTATGTAATCCATTAACTTGAATTTTCTTTTGTATTATTTTTTCCATATATAAAATGATTTGTATGTCTAGACAGATTGTTATCATAATGTTTTAGTAAAAATTTTATGTGATTAGTTTAACAATTATTTAAGTTCATACGATGAATAATTGTTGTACCCCAACCTATTAAATATGCATCACATTTAAAACTGGTTGCGACATGCCAGTTTTTGCCAAAACTAGTTGTCGCAACCAGTTATGACAGTGTTGCTGTGACCGAGGTGACAGCATTGTGGGAAAACTGGATCCCACATCCATTTCTCCCACAAATATATATATATATATATATATATTTTAAAAAAATCTTAATGAAAACTTGATCTAGGAAAGAGTTTTTTATACAAAATGAAAACTTGAACCCAGATTAAGTTTTTGAGCATGGTTAAACATACACCCTGCAACGATTTATTTATTAACCATGCATTGTTTCATTATATTTTTATCATAAATGCATTTTTTATGGCCAAAATCCCAACAATTGATGGCCAAAATCCTCAATTGTTGTGAAACATTTATAAATATCAATTAATCTTAACTATTCATTCAATTTAGTGGTTGAAATTAAATTTTGCTATTATCCTAAAAATAGATAAAATCAATCTCAATCACTTAAACTGAATGAATAGTTAAGATTAACTAAAATTTACAACTTTACTGTCTAACATGTAAGGTGAATAAACAATTTTATTTATATGTCTGTGTTATAGCAAATCCAACTATTTTTCTCATTTTTCATTTTCCGAATCACATTATAAAGGATCTACAAGTTTTCACTTCATCATTTTTCATATTTCAATTCATCAAATAAGATTGATTCTCTTAAAATAATATCACATTATTATCGTCATATCAACTTTTACACATAAATACTAACAAAAAAGATGACAAATAATGAAAAGAAATAATATTATATTAATTCCTGAAAGTAGGGATCTTTATATATAATGAATTATCATTTTCAAAATATGAGGAATTGGTGGGTTACTGTATTCCCGTTTTCATTCCTCATCTCTTCATATTCATCATTATAGTGGTTGGATTTGCTCTTAATGGGTTTCAAATTTGTCATATTTTGAGACTCATTAATACACAATTGATGACTCTTCTTACATCAACAACTCGATTATTCATATATATGTATAAGAACATATCCCTACAACTATTTTGGTACTTTTATATGACTCGTATCATGTGGTTTCAATAATAACGTTAGCAATTATCGTGATGATATTGCTGATATTTCTCTCAAATAAATGAAAATGTAAACACTTTAAATTATTATTATTTTTAAATTTTAATTCACCCATATTCAGAAAATAATGTTATTGATTTGGCTTTCTATTTTTCTTATTTGTATCCATAATCAGAAAAGGATAGCAGCCAGAAATTGAATTGGGGAAATATAAAGCAAAAAACCTGGTCCCAGCATTAGAATTTTGATTGTAACTTATATATATACAAAACAATTTTAGTGATTTAAGTGTTTAACTTTTAAATTCCAAAATTCTATTTTCAGTCATTCTTAGTTGAATGGCAGAAATTACTCTTGAGCATTTGTATTATTCATTAGATGTATAAAAAATTTATATTTAAGTTATGTTGATGGAAGAACTACCATGAAAAAAATACAAGTAGTATAGCTTAGTTAGCTAATAGATCACCGTGGCTCGAGATCAGCTTCTAAGCTGTTTAACTACTCCCTCGATCTAAGGGTAATAATTCGAAGGAAAAAATTATTGAAATTTGAAGTGCTTTTCGAAAATCCCATCTAAAAAAAATTGGCCTTGGATATGAACTTATGGTAGAAAGTTATTTTTCGTCGACTAAAGACTAATTGTGATGGAAAATGTAAATAGTTTCGAATTCGGATTCTAACCTTTTCCGCATGCCCACGATCAAAGAATGCCGCATCAAATGCCGAATAGGATTCATCTCACAGTTTGTCGGAGTATGGATATGTATCCACAACTTTTGCAGCGATAAAGATCGATAACGATCTATTTACGATGTTTTCATCGTGAGATGAAAAACCAGGGAGAGAGAATATAGATGGGAAAATGATAATGAATTTTCATTCATTACAAAAATGAATTCCTCATTTGTGTTGGACCTGTATTCTCTTTTTATATTAAAGGAAAAATTAACTAATTTCAATTAAATCCTTAAACTATTGATTATTTATAATTAATTCCATAAAGTTCTATAACTTTTAATATAATCCAAATAACAAATTAAATCGGATCCTTAAATTTAATTGACCCGTTCACGGGCGGATAATGTATTTACAACAAATTGGTAAACATAAAAATAAAAATAATTTGGTTCTATGTAACGTAGTTAGTAAATGAGATGCTATTACAAAGTTTTAAGTAAAAAAAAATTATTTACTCACTGTCACTCAAATTTTAATCCGATGTCAAAAATTACTTCAATCCAAAAGTCAGCACACATATTAATGATATATGATGACAAATGATTTGTTTTTATTTAATTTATTTTCAGTGTTCCCATGTGGCACATTTTTATTGGATATGCATGAAAGGGAGATGATGTTGCACGTTAATCACCGTGCTGACTACCTACATCATTATTTTGGTTTTGATTTTCATCGTATTAATTTACGGGGCAGACGCCACACAGAATCATAGCTTTATTAACTTTACTGGCACAACAAACATAAGCGACAACAAGCACACAAAACAGATTTTAACGAACTCTTACTCATTTCATATTTTTAATGATTTATTTTTCTAACCTAAATTATAGATTTACTATTATGAAATAAATAAAAGTATAAATGAAAGATAAAATAAATTATGAATATTGAAATTTATTATTATTATTATTATGATTTTTCATATTTTAACTTAATGAACCGTTAAAGAAATAGAGGGAGTACTAAATATTTCATTAATATTGTTTTCATAGGTTGTTATGGCACGAATCTACCTACTTAGAAACTCCTTGTTCGTTGTTGAAGTCTCCGTTCGTGAAACAATAGTTAAGCCCTCTTAGTGGTTATGGACCTTTGAACCTTTCTTTGGCCTTCGGTTGAGAATTCCTCTACACTTTTTTTGTAAATAATTATATATTTCTTTTCAGCATTTGCACTTACTTCTGAATTTAAATTCCACATATTTTAATAGATTTCATTTGTAATTCTAATTTGACTTATGGGATGCAAAATTGGTATATAGTTCATAGATTAAATTAAAAAAATAGAGGATTTCTACGGCAAATTCGAAAATATATATATATATATATATAGAAACGCAAAACTAAGAAATTAACTTTTTTAAGAATATTTTAAACTTTAGACCCCGTTTGTTTATCAAAAAACATTATGTTGGAAAATATATTCCAGATTTTTTAACGTTTATTTAACTTGTAAATTAAAGAAAAATATTGTACAAATTAACATGGAAATCTAGTGTAAATAAGAAAAAAAAGCTTTCTTAAAAAAATATGAGAAAACATTTTCATTTATTTTTTTACCTCATATTACCTTCACAACTTTTTCAACTCACACCAACACATCTGGCACTTTCTCCATCTCATCATCACCACTTCCTCCACATCGCTACCATCACCACCACCTTCTCCTCAAGCCTGTCACCACCACTTTTTCTATCATTATTACAATCATTTTTTTCATTCTACCACCACCATCACATCCTCCACCCTGACATTGCCACTGCCTCGTTACTGCTAACCATCATTTCCTCCACTCCACTACCGTCACCACCTATTCCTCGGCCCTGCTGCCACCACCACCACTATCACTTCCTCCATCATTATTAGCACCACTTCCTCCATTCCACCACCACCACTTCCTCCACTCCATCACCGCAATTACCACCTTGCTATCGTCACCACCACACTTCCACCTAGTCACCACCCCTTTCTCCATTATTATTACCACCACTTCTTCCACTCCACTACCACCGTTACCTTCACCCCGACACCACCACCATCACCACTTCCTCCACCCACTGATGTCTCCAAGGTCACCGTCACCACCACATTCACCTCTCACATCTACATTTATTTTTTATAGTGAAAAATCAATTAAAATATAACTGATACGTTAATATGACTTAGTTTGTAAAGAATAATTATTGATTTTATATTTCACACACACATATGTCTATATATAAGTTAAGATATGTTATTTTATTTTTGAATTTGTTGTTTGCAAATATTTTTCAGACATTGTAAACAACCGTCAGAAAATATTTTACAACAATGTAGCCAAACATAAGAAAATATTTATTTCTTCCGTAAGATATTTTTCCTCACATATTATTTTTCTGCAAATAAATGGAAATTAATTATTTGCAATGCAAGTGAATTTATTTCTCATGAGCCTTTTGTGCTTCATCAAGCAGTTGAGATTGAGATGGCCCAGAAACCAAATTACTAGTGAAAGGTTTTGCAGAGCAAACAATTAAATCCGGCCCAAATTTGTGATGTAAAATCGTGAAAGAGAATCTCCGGTCTCCTAATCTTCAGACCAAGTTGAATAAAAAAACCTCTAATATAGAATTAACCAGATTTTTTAATATAGAAAATTCCAAAATCTCATTCCACGTAACACAAATAGAATCCAATCCCTACCACCTTTGTTTATAATCTAAAGCTCAAAAAAGGCTGAAATTAACCAAATAAATCCATCACAACCGACTTCCTTGAACACACACACCCCCAGAATAAAAGACAACCTCGAACCAACAAAACCGACCAAACTTAATTAATTGTCTGAACCAACCGGTCCTGCTCTACAAATACATATTCATTCCCACTCCTTTCATCCTAATTCATTTCCCTTAAAACATAAAAACTATCGATCGTTCTTCTATAATAGGCTGAAGCATCTCAAATTATGTCTTACTTCGTTAGCAAACCCCAGCTGCCAGCTCTCCCGGAGGAAAACAACAATAACAACTCAGGCGGCGAGGAAGAAGCAGAACCAATTGTAAGTAGCCACGTTCATATAAAACCAGCTCACTCCAATGGAAATCTAAATAAAGAGGTGGTTCTGCGTCGAATTAGACAACGCAAGCGTGTTAACAAGGTTCGAGCTGCTCTTCAAGGTTTCGTCGGCGCCGGTAGTAATGATTCCGGTAAAAAGGTTCATGTCCGGTGGATTGATGATGCTTTTGCTGCTCCCTGATCCCTTCTACTTCCACTACTAATTTACTGTATCTTATGTATAACAATTTAACTTTATTGTTATTTTTTGTTACTCCTTTGTAAAATTATGTACTTCGTTACAAAAAGATCTAAAAAATTTCACTCTTAAATATACTATAAGACTTATATGCGAAGAATGATTTGTAACAAAAGCATAACAAATATTTCGGATTATAGAAAATATAGTCTTGAATTTTTTCAAGTTAACATACTTTCTTCTCGACAAAGATACTGCATGAAATCAATTAAAGGCACTTTAATATTCTTAATTAACCTGGTTGGCACATAGTAAAAACCAACTAATTGTATAAAGGAATTTTGAAATTCATAATAATTTTTGTTTGATTAGGGGACAGAATCCATTATATATGAATAAATATTGGGAGGGATAGAGATGCTAAGTGATTATTCTACTTATTTTAGGGGACAACTTTGTGAATCCTGGGAATTTTACTTTTTAATTTAACAAATATTTCTTTTATAAGCGATGTATCTATACGAATGAAAAAAATAAATCCATATACTAATGTTTTATAAAAGATCTATAACTTGCTTCATAAAAGATCATACTTTAGATAAGCAAATGTTTGCAATCCACAACACACAATATAGCCTTTGCCTTTATATGATCGAGGTTGCGTCCATGAATTAAATTCATTAACTACAAATTAGATTTTAAATAATTGAAACAAAATTGCTTTAACTTCATAGTATTATCAACTCACAATAATTATGTTCATATATGCTAAAAGTTGCATGAATGGTTTATCATATTATTCCAGCAAATTCTATGAGGAATTTATTTAAATAAAGTCTCCATTACTTTACTTCTATCACCATAGAATTAATGGTATGATGATTGATCTAATGGTTATAAAATGCAAAATAAAATATACTTTCTTCAAAAACAATAGCCCACACCTTTATTATCGTAATTTTTTTCTAGAGTTTTGTTTAATTATCTTATTCTTTTATTATGTAACTATGGTGGTAACTTTAATAATTATTCATGATATCGCAATGAATCAATCAGCCGTCATTATAAATTGGACCATATTATCCACCAAATATTTGGAGAAATTGGCCTGCGTTTTATTTTTTCTGGTCTGGGCCCATCATTATTGGTTTGAGTTTTGTTTAGAGTTCCTTTCCAACTTATTTTTGGAACATTTCTATTCTTTTTATCTTTCTTAATTTTAATTTTATCTGTATTTCATAAAGACATGGAAATTTTGCATAGTAAAAAGTAAATGATCACAAATAAAAAAATTTAAATTTGGAATAGTTAAGTTTTTTTATAAATAAATCAATAATAGATGAAAGATCAGTTCTGGAACGTGGTTACATGCGTTAATCCTTTAATTGAGATTCTTCTTAAGCTCCTCTTCTTGGCTGTTAAAGGTTCCTACAAAACAGAAGTGGTTGTTATGGGAGACTAGTCATGTAACCGGCATATCCTCTATAAAACAGTTAGATTAGAATTAAGAGAGGAGGCGAGTGTTAAGAATAATGCACCTTTGGATGGTAACCCAGGAGACTCAGTATTGTATTGAGGCGACTTTATCTGCCTAGTGACCTAAGCTGTAACGGGCACTTGCTTAGCAATATTTTAATAAGTTATCAGTAGACAAGCAACTTCGTTGATATGTATGAATAAATAATTTACAATCTCATAGTTCATGTTTATAAGAAATTCTCTTATAGTTGCTATTAAGCATACCTTTAATGGGTCAATATAAAACAAAGTCCATAAAATTCTATACAATATATTGACTTGTTGGATTGAAGACCTATGATAAACTTTCTGAAAGTTTGAAACGAACAAATTCAACAGAAATCCGATAGACCATTCATAAAAAAAACTAATAAACCAAAACTAACATAAATAGAAAATTAGTATGTATCATAGTTTCGGCCAATCAAAACTCGCCAATGCCAACATATGAGTTAACATGACAGTCTTGTTTAGGGGTGTGCAAATGGCTTGGTAACCGAATTACCGAACCGAAATATTAATTTGGTTCGGTTATTATAAAAATTCGGTTTGGTTCAATTTGTAAAATGTTGATATTTCGGTTATTCGGTTCGGTTCGGTTTTTATGTAAAAAAAACCATAATAACCGAACGGAACCGAAATATATATATAAACATATAATAAAATTTTATTTTAATATCACACCCTTATTCCTCTTCTAAAAGATGCACTTTTATTCTTTTATGTATCTATAGTAAGTCATTTAATCCATTGTAATACTTATATTAGATGTGCATTTTGTATTTTAAGTGTTAGAATTTGAAATTTTTGTTAATTAATTTAAAATTTCGGTTTAATTTGATTTTTAACCAAACCGAATAATTTATTTCGGTTTGGTTAATTCAATTTTGAATCTTATTTGGTTTGGTTCGGTTAACAATATTTTCCTAATTTGATTTTCGGTTAATTCAGTTAGGTTAAATTTGGTTCAGTTTCGACCGAATGCACACCTCTAGTCTTGTTATTGATCAAGGAGAAATAGTTAATATTGGAACTTCTGTAGACAATGAAAAATTATAACTTTTTACCATTTTATTCGTTAATTGAAATATAATTGATTGATAATTTTAGGGTAAATTTCAAAAATAACAACCATTATGGTTTGCCTATTTTGTAAAAAGATCCTTGCAAAAGAAGGTTTGTGGTTTCAAAAATTTGCAAATCAATGGAAAAATATTTTTTATTAAAAATAGTAATGTTCCTGAACATATTTCAATAAATTTAACATTCTTATAGTTTAACCATGTTGTTTAAGAATTTTTCATCAAAAATCAAGTAAATTTTAAAATTAATCATTTTATTATTATTTTTAAAAGTTACCATCACGTTTTAATAAAAATAAGAATATTTGTACCTCTCAAAAAATTCCAAAATTCATCTCTGTATTGTATTATTATTGACTATAATGCCATTGCTAAATCTCAGTTTAAAATAGACAATATCATCCATTTTTATAGTGTAATTTCGAATTGAAAATAATGTTTTTTTCTCATATGAAAGTCCAAGATTCAACCATCTGAATGTTTGTAATTTATAAAGATTATCATACCAAATTACAACATCAAACTACAGGACAGGCCCTTAGGAGGTGCGGGATGTGCGACCGCGCATAATCCTGTATCGAAGGGCCTTGAATTCTTTCGGGGATTATATAAATATAAAGAAATATACGAATATAAATTCAAATGTAGAGAAAAGAAAAAAAAACAATAATGCGTTTTACAATGGCAAAAGGTGCACTTTCTTTCCTGACTGATAGATTCGGGTTCGAAATCTAAGGAATTTTATTTTTTCTCTTTTTTACCATATGAAATTATAAATTATAAATATTTTAGGTAAAACCTATGAGAAACTTATCTCTCAATACGATAAAACAATAATTATTTTTTATTAATTCATTTGATAACAAGAATTTAACATTAATTTTTATTTAAATTTATCATTTATTAAAAAAATTATACAACTCTCATTTTTTATTTGGTTGCGTCATCATATTTTTAGACGTGACGTAAGGATTTAAAGAATAAGTACAAGTTACATTGAGAACATATTACAATGTAAAAAAGTGAAATATATTAAGTAAACACAATTATTACAATTATTCATTCCAAATTATATCTTTAAATCCATAATATTTATAGCTATAATAAAAAATGTTGATTTTCTCACATTTCAACATTTTGATAGCTACTTCAGAGGTGTTTAACAAAAAAATTCTAATGAAAAATATTGAAATAACAAGTTGTAATGTTATATTTATTTTATTTTTTATAGCCATTGGACATTCAACAACGTCAGTGCTCCAAATATTTAGAAAAATTGTTTTTGTTGACGAAACATATTGTTGGTAATTTAAAATGTTAATTGCCACCCACTATTACTTCGAGCCACTCGTGAGAATTACAATTTCATCCTTGTTAGTTAATTTTTTGTGATTGAGCGTTTCTATTCACAAGTGTTTTGTGAAAACGATTGTGCAGTGGTGCGGGCATTTTCGCAAAACGCTTGCACCAGTGCACAACATTTTTACAAAACGCTTGTGCAAATGGTGCGGTCATTTTCATATAACGCCTGTGTCGTCATCTTTTCATTTTTATTTCTGTAATTGCAATCCTCTCGTATTTCCTTCCATTGATGCTCTAAACCTGAATGTAAATTTGTTTGAAATTTTTTGAAAGGAACGAAGAATAGAGAAAGAAATGGGTAAGGACAAAGTTGTATTTTGTAAGGGCGACCGGTAGAAATTATGGGCGGCATTTAACAACACTTGTTGGTAATCCATTATTATTATTTCGTTTATACGAGTGGATTTGTTTTGAGATTTTTATTGCAAAGTTTTTTTTTTTAGTTTTTTGAAATTAATGTAGTTTAAAGAAATAAAACATTCTTTTGTTGAAATAGAACTCATTTTGTTAATTTTTACTCATAAATATCAATATAATAAAACATGTATATTTTTGTTTAGTAATGAAACATTAAAATTAATGTCGAGATCTTTTGTACACAGATTTATTAGGGTTTGTATTTTTGCCTTCGCTTAGGGTTAGGGTGCATTTGGCACATTAGATGCAGGCAAACTCAATAATGACTGGTCGGTCACCAACAAAGGAAATACATGAAACGACATCGCCCAACAAATATTTGAATCTCTCCGTAGATTCTGTTTTATGAAGATTAATAAATTACTACTTCATACTCCCTCCGTCTGCTAAATATTTTCGTTTTAGAGAGATTTCGTTGTCTATTTTTTATTGTCATTTTGTATTTTCAAGATGTTTTTTTTTAAGTTTTCCATTCCTACCCCTATTAATTTGTTCAACTTCCAAGATAATTATATTCTAATCTCCATTAACAAGAGAAGATTATAGGTTAAATTGTTTTTATTGAACAAATTAATAGTCTTGAAAATTGAATAAAATATTTATGAAAGGGTAAACTAATAAATCATCTCATTTGATTAGCTGTTATCTTAAAAACTGTGAATTAGTTAAAACGATAATATTTAATAGACGGAGAGTAACGTGGAAGTTACTACTCATTCTCAAGTCTAAACCCACCGGCCACTTTGTTTACTTTAAGAAAATCGGCCCATGCAATATATAAAAGCACGCAAATATCTCCGTCCACTTTCACAATACTGCATATCAATTACTCATATGAGAATTTTCATTTCACATATTTGCAATTCGAGTCCTCACCTCCCAATCTATATACTTTGTTTTTAAAATGAAAGACAAATATGTCTACTTTATCTTATGTTAGTATTTTAGTGTAATTGAATTGACTGGTTTAACCAATGAGATCGTGATGTTTCATCGAACAAGTTAGGAGAGTGCGGAGTGCACACTTATTTGAGTACGGTTACGATTTGAGAGGTTCGGGAGCAGCGCCCCTGGATGCGGGGTCCAAGGGGTGGCAGCCCCTGGTGGGTCGAGGGGCAGCGCCCCTCGGCAGGGTCGAGGGGCGGCAGCCTTTGGCGGGGTCCTGGAGCAACGACCCGGCTCGAAAAATTTTTATTCCTGAACAAATGCATCTTTCGAAAATTCATCAGAAAATGAATTTTTTGGACCGAAACAGTGTGTCGATTGGACACAACTGAAACCCGAAAAAATATGTCATTTAGACATAGCAGCTACTTGAAATAACATATCTATTGACATTTTGATTATTTATATCACCAGAAACGAAATTGGTTAACAC
>CATIWQ010117024.1:0-10865 GCA_949673415.1 Euphorbia schlechtendalii | reverse complement strand
GTTAAGACATCAACTGGGATATCCTTTAATATGGTTTATGTTCATATTTGCCTCGTGTAGGCTTTTGGTGTGTACAATCGCCCCGGCAGGGCTATAAGTTGGATGCTAAGTGGACATCGCATAAGGATTTGGGTAGGTTTGTCTTATGAAATGGACATCATGTGAACATCGCGCTAAAACTTGGGTTGAATGATGCTACATGATTCTAGTTGTTTTCATGTTATCCTAACGTGACTCAATCTCAAGTGTCAACTAAGTCTTAAGCCTGAATGACATCAGATCATGTTTAATATGAGTGTGTGCATTTAAGTGTCTACACTAAGATTCATGGTTAGCATGGCACATTTGTACAATGCATGATGAATCGAAAAGCGGAACACTTAGCACATAGCACACAATATCTTTCTTCCAACCATACAACTCCTGCGCATTGGGTTTTTGGCTAGTCTCTATCCTAAGTTTGGTTCATCTTAATACCATGAGGATACTAAGGAGCGCACCTACAGGAAAATATAATGCATGATCGCGTGTTTGGGTAACACCCTAGGGAAAATGCCTATGGCTTATTTACATGAGGGTTTATAAATGGGTTGCTGATGTAGAAGGTTCTTGTTGCATTAAAATACACTCCAAGCCTCTCTTCGAATGGGTTGAGGGAGGTACATGCAATATGGAAACAAGTGCTCCACCAGCTCAAGTACTATCTGTTCTCAAGGAGGCAGATTAGTACAAAATAAAGCTTTGTGGTAATAAGGGTAACTTAAACTTATGGACTAATCCCTTTTACTGCAATGCGTTATTATGAATATGTCATAATTAAGAGAAAATGTAATAATGTGATCAATAATTTTTGGCTTTATCCAAAATCTAAAACCTTTAAAAAACAAGTTTTTACAAAAAATCCCCAGCGGAGTCGCCACTTTGAGCGAGTGACACCAAGCGGTGGGCCGAGGGTGCACAAAATGAGAGGCGCAGTCCACCAGGGTGTCTGAAAAAAGGTGCACGGGGGGTCGAGGACCCGGGAAAAAGGTTGAAAGAGAAGGCGAAAACAATTTTAGATCGGTTCGAGCCTGAATCCGTACTCTCTTAGTGTGGAGTCGCCACCTAGCTCTTTCCAGGAATTAGAGTCCTATGAGGCTTAACATCCGGGGGATGGCCCACTAAGACACAGAGATTCGAGTTCAGGATAAGTTATTTATTTCTCATTGGATCACCTTATATTACATCTACAGAAAACCATATTCTCTCAATTGTGCACATTCCCGCTTAGGTCATTTTTTATTTTAAATGCATGATTCATGTATGGTGAAAATAATAAACAATCTACAAGGTAAAATAATAAACCATCCACAAATCAGTAAGTAAATGTGGAAAATAAATGTGAAAAATAAAGATTACAAGGCTTCCGAAAATCAGGGGATTTAACCACCCTCTAACCTATTAATTACATTTCCCAAAAAAAAGAAATTGCGATACCCGAAGGAAAATTAAAATCCTAAACATACATCTAATCCTAATCTACCTACATCAACAAAGGTTAGCACAGGGGATATCACATATATGTTCGATTTTGAATTTAGCGAGGCTCGTGTGGCCTAAAAAAAATCAATCGCGATAATGTGTTTGTTATTTAAATAAAATAATTTGTTTTATTAGCATGTTGGTTGCTCATTTTAATTAATGAAATTGCTCTCATGGTATATTGGTGAGGGCTGTTATCCAAGAATTTTTTTTTCCCTTCGTGGGGGTGTTCTAACATACATCTCCTTTTAATAAAGAAAAATAGATGAAGAACAATTACAACATTTGAATAAAATAAAAATCCTAGGTTCACAAATGAAATCAGAAGAAGAAGAAGAACACTGAAAGCACCGAAATTGCAGTTCTAGGAACTCAGATGCTTACCCTTACGGAAAGAATCCACTTCAAAGATATCCGATCAGCTTTTGAAAATCCTCCTCGTCCTTTAGTTTAGGTAAAAATTATTGTTGTAAAAGTCCAAAAAATCTCCGTTTAGTTCTTTGGAATTCTAAAAGCTATATTTTTCTGTAAATTTTTTGAGTCCCGATTATCGAAAAAGACCCGACTATTTATAGGAGAAATCCTGAAAATCCAAAAAAGGTAAGTTTTTCCGGCGAGGGGTCTCACCGGAAAAAAGTTTGGCGAGGCTCCTTGCCGCGTCTTTGGCCAGGAATGCCTCGCCAAAGCCAATTTTTTGGTGAGGCCTACCTCAAGCCTGGGATTCAGTCTCCCTCGGTTTTTTATTTTTGAATTTTTTTATGTATTTTCGTATTTTTTAATTAATTTCTGAATTAAAAGGATAAAATTAAATAATTTTATTGGAAATGTCCTTTTAAATTCAGAGATGAAGAGGATTCCTATTCGGATACATCTGGATACTCAAAAATTATGTGATTCAAGGATAAAATCTTGAAAAGCTGTCATCATTAAACGTGCGAGCTGGTACAAAATCTCATGGTCACAACCGCGCCTCTCATTCACGTGCTCTCGGCCCATCACTCTCCTTGTCGAATGCTCACACATAGCTATCAATATCGATCGGGGCGGACTAATCACCCTCGACCACATCAACAAGCTCTGCCTCCCCACTTAGGATTATAACAATAGGCTCTTCTTCAATTATCAACCCTTGGGCTACAAAATTCACTCCCAGGTTAGATTACAAGAGCATATCAAAGATGAATCTCAAAGGGATACTCATCCCAACTACATTAACCCTTAATGATATATCTCTTTGACTATGCGCTCGATCTTTTCAGCCTTTTCGTATACATCAGTATATGTATCAAAATCCTAAACCCTAAGAATCGATGATATTCGAGAAGCAAGCCATCAATATAAAATCCATACTCTTTTTTGAAAACCATGCTTAGGTGGAGTAGCACCTTAAGAGCCATCCATCTTTGGCAGTAGGCATTAAAGGACTCACCGTGTCTCTTCCTTCAAGCGTAGAGCTCATGTATATCGACTCTTTACTTTTCATTGTAGATCAACAAAGTTCAAAATTCGGGGGATAATGCCCGCCAATTTTGCCTCATGCCGCCTGTCAAGCTCATGTACCATTCGAAAGTCGTTTCGTCCAAGGATCATGGGAATAACATTGCCAATGTTAAATCAGAGAGGGCCTGAACTTTAAGGATGGCCTTAAATCGGATGATATAAAAGGCAGCAGATCCCTTCCCTTTGTAAATTGGAATACCGGTAATATTAAAGCTTGGCTCGGGAGATTTCAGTGGAGCTTGGCCAACTACAAAACTTGCTTCATCTTCTAATTCTTCGATGACATGATTAAGGGGCAAGCAAGTCCCCACCATTATTACTTGTTGTACCTCTTCATCTCTTACCCTTTTCAGCCTGCAGAATACGTACTCAAGGGTCATACCTACATTAACCATCCCCACCCTGTTCTCGAATTAAGGTAGGGGGTTAGATGTGGTACTCGACTTTAAAGTCTAGGCATGAATCTTCTACTCTGTAACCAACTTCTAAATGTTTTGCAGAAGGAGCTCACAACTGTTAGTGTGGTATCCCTGAGCAACATGATATGTGTAAAAATTCTTCCACTCGCTTGACTTTGGAGGAGAAAAGGGTTTGAGATTATCAAGAAATTTATCTCTCGAAGCTTTGCAAACAATTGCATTAAGTTTAGGACATAGGGACAGATATCGTGGTAGATGTCCATATAGGTTGGACCACCGAAACCCCAATTGGTTACATGACTTGATTCGTAATTTACGGGTTAGATTGCTTTGGCTTCGTAAGGGCAAGAGCAAGGGTTGATGTATCATTTGACTTTCTATGCTAGATCTTTTGATTGCTGGTCCCAAAAGCATGCTCTAACCCATGAATCCTCTCAAGCTTTTAATCTTTAAAATGAACCTCATTTTAACTGGAGAATTCATTGGCACCAATTTACATTTTGTAAAATGGCATTGTGCCATCAAGCAACTTGACTATCATCTGAGAGTGACTTAGCTGATCTTTGAGTAAGATCTGCATAACCATCCATCTAACGTAGTAGGCTTTGAAAGTTTCCCCAAACCTTTACCTCACGACCTTGAGATTTTGGATCGTAATCTTCACTTGGCTATTAAATCCATACTGCTCAATGAACACCTCAAATAGACACAGTCAATCATTTGTTATCTCATCTAGTAATTTGTTAAACCACTCATTGTTTGGAACACCCAAGGTAGTAATGAACATCTAGGCGAGAATCTTTTCACTTAACTTCTGAGATCTCATAACTGTTTGGTAGTTTTTATATGTGAGCGAGGATTTCCCACTCCCTTAAAGTGCACTGACGGCATTAGAAAGTTTTTAGGGACCCAGTCTTCATCTTAGAGAGAGCTAGTTAGCTGAGAATAAGCTTGTAAAAGACTAGCTTCAGAGGCTAAGAATTGTTTCCACAAGCTCACCAATTCGGGGGAGAGTCCTCTTTGTAGTGGGTCTCTCAACCCCTTAAGCATAAATGTTTTAGTTATGAGACTCAATTATGGCAAGCCGAAAAGTAGGAGGTTGGACATGTGTTGTACCCCTCGGAGATACTAAGAATTGTGGCTAATTCTGAGGTTGTTGGAAACCTTGAATCTGACCCCCATAAATAGTTGGTTTGGTATAAGAATTTTGAAATTGAGAGGCCCCTTGAATGGGGTCAGATAAGGGTTGAGTAGAGAACCCTTTAGATGATGGCGCATTATTTGTAGGAAAGAGTGGCTAAGACGTAGTGTCGAAGAAAGCAGGCAAAGAATTAATGAAAGGCCTGGCATTCATTGGCCTAATTGTAAATCTGGAAACCCCTTGCAAGAAAGAACTGGGTCCAACCTGCCTAGGCTCACTATGTTAGAAGACAGAAGGATTCCTGACTGGTCAGCTCTGATAGCCGGAACCTTGACCTTGAAGAAAGTTACCAAAATACGATGAGTTGGTTCCTAGATTAAACTGATTTCCATGATTCAAGAGAGAATCAGGATTTTCTTGTAGAGAAGGAGTAGGCCCTTGGTTAGTAGTGGGACGAACCCCATTAGCCAAAGGGAGCTCAGAAGTGAAAATCCAGTCGGAGTTTCTCTCCTCGGTGAAAAGTGCCCTCATGGATGCTTGAAGGGCTACATGGAATTGTGGACAAGTGAGAATCCTAGTCAACGTGGTATCACAGTTTGCCCCATTTTTGGACGGAGGACCTCCCCATTAGGGTCGGTAGAATTTAAATGATTTTCATTCTTAATTAGATTAACCATGGTGTTGAAGTACGAGAAACTAACTAATTGGTTGATGCTTACCATTGACCCCTCACTTGTAGCAATGAATGGACTATCTTCTTGAATGGCGCTTGGCAATAATCGAACAGGACGCTCCTTAGGACGCACCCACGCTGAATGTCAAATAAGAGGAATCAAACTATGCATGTATTTATGCTTATGAGTTTATGATTCTTTGAAGATTTATTGAACACTCATGAAGTGAATGTGATGACTCTGTTTAGCTTATTGAAGCCGAGAGATCAATGTGATCTCTCAAAAAGAATGAGTTTCTAATATATTAAGTACTTGTTTAACTTGAAACTAGAGGGTAAAGGGTGGTAAACCCTACCACGATGACATCCTTTTGTCATGACTAAATGAGGACTTTATTTTGGGTAAGATAATGTGTTACACCCTCATGAAAAATGAATAAATGAATGAATTAATGGTGATGATTAATTGGTGTCACCAATGTGGCTAAATGAATGAGTTGAGTACTTGACTCAAGTTGGGTAGAGTTTCGGATGCTTATTGGGCATCGTAAATGTTGGGATATGACATGTTAATGCATTCCCTAAGGCGATCCAACCTCAAGCGTCTTTATGGTTAGTGAATACCATTGGAGTATTTTATAATGTTTAGAGTTTATTCATGATGCCATGATATTTCATGAGCGCTCTAAAACCTTAAACTAATAAAAGAATGAGTGTGTACGTAAATTAGTTTCTACACAAAAGAATGTGGTAATTAGTGTGATATACATGGTGTGAGATGTTGTTTTATTTGCATATGTAATAGATGGAAAAACGATTAACATAGTACGTAGCATGCACGCAATATATAATTCTGCCAATCATACGCCTCCCGTAGAATAAAGGGTTCGGCTTCTAAATCTAGGATTAGATCATCTTAACACCACGAGGATGTCAATGAGCAAACTTGCACAATGCATGTAGAGACGTTTTGGTATATCCTAAGGGAAGTTACTACGGAAATGCTATATGAGTTCGGTCACAAAGGTTATTGATATAGAAGGTTCTTGTTGCACTACGATACACTCCAAGCCTCTCCCCAAATAGGTGCAAACGAGGGAGGTACATGCGATATGGCAACAAGTGATCTACACACTAGGTATCCTCAATCCTAGATAAATGATACTTTTGTGGCTTCACGGTGAAAATTTGGCACCCTAACCTTAAGACTAATCCATCTAATGCATATGCTTTGGGAAATATTTTAGAGGTGGATAAACTCATTTAACAACTTTTCAATACTCATCGAAGTCTTTTAAACTTTAAGTTTAAAAAGAAGAATGATTCTCAACGAAGTCGTCATTGTGAGTGGACAACATTTTGGATCCGTACAGTCACTACAAGGCACCGACCTTGTGACATGGGGAGTGGGGATTTCAAAATCAAGAAAGAAAGGAAAAGTTTTGGAAAGACTTTAGGCCTAAACCTCTCACCTACTTTACAGAGTCACCACCCGGATCAGCTCTTCCGGGAAATTCGGTACAACCTAAATCCGTTATTTGATTTATATTACATACAAGTAACCACCTTTAAGATATTCCGATTATTTCTAGCCGTTTTCGATTATGATGGCTTTTAATCACACACATTCAGAAAGCGATAAATAAAGCAATAAATAAACAAAGGAAAGCGATAAATAAAATAAATAGAAGTCTCCTAACCTAAGGGGCTAGTGTAAATAATAATATAAACCATGAGGTAATAAATAAATGTTCCTAAATACAAATTATCTATAAATATATTTTATTTACAATTACGATACCCGAAGGAAATACAAATGATCTAACATAGATCTAACCTAAAACTACCTGCATCCACAAAGGTTAGTCTAAATATATATATCACAATCCTCATGGCATAGTTAGTTAACTAAACAAGACGCAATTAGTAGCATAAGTTAGATTAGGGTGAATCGTGTGTTTATGGCTTTAAAAAATGAGGAATTCAGGTTCCCCGCGTGCTTTTATTGGAAAATAATTAACTTTATACTTGATTTATTATCAAATTTTATTGTTTTGGATTAATCATGGTATAAATGTGGTCAATTATCGGTGAAAACTGGATTTCTCATCGTGTGGGGGCCTAAAACAATATTAAATGGTGAAAAAATAAACAAATTAGGGTAAAAACATAAAAACATGGGGTCCCGGTCTTAAACCAGTCCCATAAGGGCTAGTACCAATCCGATACGCCAGATCGATTGGAACCAATCCCGGAGGTACCAAACTAGAACTTGCCCGGCAGGCCGGGACCAGCCTGTTATTGGGCCGGTACCGACCCAATAGGTTAGTACTGCCCAAAGGCGAGCCGGTACTAGTCCACAAGGACAATTATCGGTCTGTTCTTTGGGACATATCCGAAAACCAAAAAAAATGCAGAAATTAAACCATAAAATCAGGCCAAGAGTCTTCAAAAGCTCAGAATCTTACCATTCTAACTTGAATCTGCAACTTTTGGAACTAGGAACGTCAAAGAAATAGATCTCGAAGTCTTTTTGATTGATTTTTTGTTGAAAAATGATGGAAAGTAGGTTTCTTGTGAGGGGAATAGAAAACCCGAGAGTTAGATTTTTAGTTTCTAACTCGAAGAACCTGAAAGGAAAAGGGAGTTTGTAGAGAAAAAAATATCTGAGAAAAGAAAGTAGAGATTTTCTTAATTTTTTCTCAAAAATTTTTAAAGTTTCTCTATTTAGAATTCTCTCTCTAAAATTTTCCAAAGAGGTAAAAACTTCCAACCCTTAAAAATCCTAATTTTAGGCTTTTATAGAAGTTGGTAAAAATTGTAAATAAGTGTAGGTTAAAGGGTATTTTTGAGAAGGGTAAAATTAAATTAGGGGTAAAATGGGAAAAGAATTTTTTGAGTGGCTGGTAAGATAGCTGAAACTCGCCTTGACACGTAGGCAAGTCCGGGATCAGTCTGAACTGGCAAATTGCCAGGTCGAGATCAGTACGACTAGCCAAGACTGGCTTGCTAGGGTGGACCGATACTGGTCCAGTCGAGGCCCGTACTAGATCAAACCCGGTCAGCTAAGGCGAACCGAGACCGGCACGGCTCTGGTACTGGTCTTCTTGGAGGACCGGTACTGGTCTTCTTGGAGGATCGGTACTGGGCTGGTTTGACCGGGACGAATGGTTATGGGCTGGTTTTTTCTATTTTTTTTCTTTTTATGGTTTATTGATTGTTTTGGATTAGTTTTGAAAAGTTTTGGCTTCCAAAAGATTCAAGGATCTCCTTCGAACATCTCATAACCTCAAAGCGAATTATTGGAACAAGAGAGACAAATGAAATTACTTCTCATCATCGCTTCACGAGAGGAAATATCATGCTTACACCAAGCCCGCCAAAACCTTGCACATCCTTGAATGCTATTGCAGCCCAAAGTGTTGCAAGAAACATCTAGAAGCTTCGCCAAAGGAGCTGTAACTTCCATATACGGGTTGAAATTGTCTAGTAGATATCTCCAAGCCTCTTTTGTAGGCTAGTATATTCCTAAAATATGCTATATTAATTGTAGCTACTTGTTGAGGAGGTGTAGTATAAGTACTCATCTCCTCCTCATTTTGTAACACATCAAAGAAAAAACACTAGTATGCCAAGTACCATAAGTGTAGCTTTCTTGTAACTTCTCTTTGTAAAGCTTCTTGTGTAATAAATACACAGTTCTTGGACACATTATTCTCTTGCTTCCTTCATTTCAATTATTTGCCAAACATCATTCAAGTAAGGTTTACTTAGTTCTATCCTAAGCAAAAACTTTGCAAGATCGAGCTAAGACTACATGTACTCTAGGCGAAATGTTTAGTACATGACACTTGAGAGCCTAACAAATTGCCAATATAATTCAGTTTGTTACTTCCAATGCATTTATAATGGTTACCCCTTTGACCTTCATTTTCTTATTTTCTTTAAGGTGTGTTTGGAAACAAATTTCGTAAGAAAATGATATGAATTGAATTGAATTCACTTGAGAGAATTCAATTGAATTGATTTCTCAAACAAATTTCTTTATTTGGAAACTTCATATATATAATAGAATTCAATTGATTATTAACTAATATATTTAACATTTTTTCAAAATAATTTATACAAGTGTATTATTGACTTTTTCAACTAAAAATATATTAGAAGGTAAAATGATGAAAATAATATTCAAAGACATAAATGAATTCCTTTGAAATCTTGCAACTTTTTGCAAGATTTCTATTCCTTGTATTCACAAGAATTCAAATCTTGCATAATTTGAATTCTATCAATATTTGTTTGGTTCTAAATAAGGGATTTTGACAAAGTGAATTCAATTGAATTGAATTCTTTCAAAATGGACCTTTCCAAACACATCCTAAATGATGAAAAGGAATTGAAGAGTCTAATCATTTTTCGAAAGATAGAGATTAAGATCGGATAAAAATTGAGTATAGTCAGAAAGAAAATAAAGGGTGCCTTCATATTTTTACTTTCTAAATTAATAGTTTGGTATGGAAAAAAATTGCCAAAAAAAATGGAGAGTACTAGTTTTAGCTTTCAACTTTATTTTCAACTCTATTACTTACACATGAAAGTATTTTCAAGTAAGTGGACAACAATTATATTTTGCCAGCTGTAAGTCAAATTGCTTGAAGGCAAAAATCATCTTTCATGAACCATTAAGATATGTTTTTAAATACATTTTGATGTGTTTGGTTTTGGAAAGAATCAATCAGGTCAAAGGAACTCATATGTAAACCTCTTAAAATTAAAATAAAAATTGTTATCGATTGGGTGTAGTTCAACTAGCACACCCCTCGTTCTCAAAATACAAGGATGGGGGATTTGAGTTTGAAATACACACATACATGCATACATATGTGAGCTCATGTATGAGCCTAGGCGAACTTAAGTGCTAGTCTGCAAGGTTTAGGCGCTAGGCGTAGTTAAACGACGACCCTCAAAATAGTGCCTAGGCGGGGATATATATATATATATAGTTAAACGTAATACTAAATGAGTGGTAAATTCCTGATGGTGTTGAAAACAATAGGTAATAGGTATAAGATAAAAATGAATCACAAAGTTGCATAATTATTCTCCCCCTTCTATGTTACATATGAGAATAAAAATAGGTGATATTTACTACATAAGGGTCCAACATGACTTTGTTTTTGGATCCCAAATACCAGGAAGCAAGAACTTATTACCATCGATTCCATGGGAATTGAAACCTCCACCATTGTCTGGGTCAATGCGTAATTTTCCAGTGTAGCCGGGAAATGCACCAGTGCCGAAAATGCGAGGGCAAGCAGTACCAGCCTCGATAGTATGAGTGTTATTAGATTGAAAGAATGCATTGTTGAAAGGATTAGTAACAAGATTAACAAGTCCTTGTGCAAAGGCCACAACCATAGAATCAGTGCCAACATTTCCATTAGGTGGGTTGATTTGTACTGCAATTGGTCCATATTCTACCTTGCTAAACGGCCAACCACATTGCCCTGGACATTTTTTCTCAGGATTTCCTACTACCAGGTACGGTTTATTTTCTACATCACATATAGACACTTCATTAATTTTCTTAAAAAATAACAACAAAATATAT
>CATIWQ010117000.1:0-34881 GCA_949673415.1 Euphorbia schlechtendalii | reverse complement strand
CTAAAGTTGATCAAACCGTATCCACTCTTTAATGGGAGTCATCGATTCCCGCAATTCCTGCATCTGCTTTGAATTCGGTCTCGGCCCCATACAGAACCTTCGCTAGGATGCTATTCTTTGCGAATATCGAACAAACAAATATTGAAGAACGAAAACTTTTATTGATAAGTGATTTGTAAGTACACTTATACAATAATTGCTCGAGAATGTAGAGAATCTAGTGATCGAAACAAGGATTCGAATCACTTAAACATTTTCTCGCTAACACTTATGAACGTAGCGAACTCTCTATCTACACACACTATATGTAACCCTATATTTACACTCTAATATTCTCCTCTCTTTTGGTGTCACTTTGGTGCACGAAATTTGTGAAGATTGGAACCTTATTTATAGAGTTCGAAGGGTTGCGTCTATCCAAACAAAGAGTCGTGTCCATTGGTGAATGATTGCATCTCTTCATTGTGACTGGTTGAGAAGCTTTGATTTAATCCACAATGGATAGGCACATTTTCATGATTGGTTAACTTTTTATAAGTGTCTTTTCGTTGGTAGTTGATGACGGTTGATCATGCTTATCTGGCGGTTGTTAGTTAAAAAGATAATACTAGAAAACCGTCCAAGTCAAGACCACGATGCACATGTCACGACCTTGAATCTTTAATTGGCAGACTTGTGTTTCTAAAGTAAACAAGTTGCAACCGCGAATGATTGTCGCGATCGTGAATTGAGTTTTACTTAGAAATCTTCTTGTAATTTCACTGATCTTCGACAACTTCGATCTTAAGCCAAATCTTTAAGTTCCATGCATCTTTTTACACCTTTTTCACTCTTTTTTCATAAAATTCCACTTTAGATCATTTTACTCCCAAAATTTACCTAGTATCTGCATTTGCATAAAAAAAACAACTACATACCACGTGAAATCTTTTATATGAATTATAAAAATGACTAAAACTATAGTGTTTAATGTATAAAATTAATGTGATAATAAGTGTAATTATACACTTATCAACAACCGACAACATTTTGGGATTTTTGAGGCGGAACTAATACCCATGTACCATTTGCAATAAGAGCGTTATACTCATCTGTCATTGCCTGTCACTAATTAGGATCTTGATTAGCCTTTTTGAAGGTGGAAGGGGTTTCAATGGCATGAAGGAAATCAAAGGGAACTCATGGTCGAAGTGACCCAGTTAAAAGATGAGTTGTCATTCGGTTTAGGGTGGGATTTGATGGTTGTTGGGTATTTGTTGTGGCTGGTTACAGGTTAGATGTGGGAGATGTGGAGATTAAAGTTTGTTGGGTGATGATAGGTGAGGAAATATTGGTAATGGGCTGTTG
Organism: Euphorbia schlechtendalii; assembly: GCA_949673415.1. Taxonomy (NCBI): domain Eukaryota; kingdom Viridiplantae; phylum Streptophyta; class Magnoliopsida; order Malpighiales; family Euphorbiaceae; genus Euphorbia; species Euphorbia schlechtendalii. The sequence goes on along the minus strand of CATIWQ010117000.1, from coordinate 33,534 downwards.
GTGGCTGAAATTATTTGGTAAGATGGTTGTAGTGTTTGGCTTAGTGATGGGAGTAGGCAAGTTGGTGGGATTTGGTTCTGTGGTGGTAATTGGGTTGGGAAGATCAGGTACGGCTATGGCTAGATTATTCACAGGGAAGGTAATATGAAGTGGTGGTGATGTTGGACACATAGGAGCAAAGTGCTTTCCATCAATTAATGTCAAAAAAGGGAATACCTATTCATCAAACAACACATGATGTGAGACAAAGTATTTTGAATGGATGTGATCAAAACAAATATAACCTTTGTGGAGTTTACTATAGCCCATAAAGATACACGGTCGGGATTTAGTATCAAGTTTGTGTTTGGTATAAGGTTTTAGCCAAGGATAACAAAGGCAACTGAATACACGAAGAGATAAAATGTTGGGTGGTCATTTAAATAGTGAACGGTAAGGGGTAGTGTTGTTTTCTGAGGTGAGTGGGGTTCTATTAATAAGGTAAACTGAGGTGTCAAAGGCATATGTCCAATATTTAGAAGGGACATTGGCACGATTCATAAGGGCAAGGCTATGTTCAATTATGTGGCGATGTTTTCTCTCGGCGGAGCCATTTTGTTCGGGCGTATGTGGGCATGAAATGAGGTGGATAATGCCATTTTGTACAAAATACTCTTTGAGGGCTAAAAATTCACCCCCTCCATCCGATTGAAAGGAACGGATGGAAGTTGTAAAATAGTTATCCACAATGATTTTAAATTTTTTGAACACATCACAAACATCAGATTTATGCTTAAGAAAGTAAATCCATGAGTACTTGCTATAATGATCTAAAAATAACACATAGTATCGATACCCATCAACCGAAGTGATTGGAGACGGACCCCAGACATCAGAATAAATTAATTCAAGTGGGGCAGAAGACACATATTGAGATGACACAAAAGGTTGCTTATGACTCTTAGAAACAACACAAGAAGAACACAAAGTAGAATTGTCACTCGAATATTTGATTTTATTCATATTTAAAATTTTTCTAACAATAGGAAAGGAAGCATGTCCTAAACGATCATGCCATAAAGATAAAGAAGAAAAATTTGCGAAATTATAACTAGAGGTAGATAAACACAATGAGTAGAGGCCACTGTTACTCTAACCCTTGAACCTGATCCGTCCCGTTTCCAAGTCCTTAATAACAAAAAAATCAGAGAAAAATTCAACAGAGACAGGATTAGAATTGGTTAGAGCATAAACTGATAATAAATTGTGAGATGAATTAGGAACATGAAGGATATCACGAAATAAATAATTATGATGACCAATATCAAATTGAGAGGAACCAATACGAGAGATCAGGAGTTCAGAATCGTTACTAATAGTTACTTCATTAGGTCCAGAGTACTCAGAATGAATGGAGAGGTTTCCCAAATCCGACGTCAAATAATGTGAAGCACCCGAGTCCATAATCCAAGGTTAATGATGAGTGGGGGTTGTAGCAATGTGAGAGGATGGGTTTGTGGTAAGTTTTGGTGATGAGAAAGTGCGTGCTATGTGCCTAATACCTTGATAGTTATGACAAACAACATGCCTTGCGTAGGAATTAGAGTTGTTTGGTGGTGGGAAGGATTGCTGGTTAGCTGGGACAGGCTGTTGATGATTGGACTGAGTTTGTAGTGTGTAGGATTGAGTTTGTGTGGGAGGCTAAGTATTGCTGATTCTGGCCAAAAAAGGATCCACGACCTCTGCTGCCCCCTTGGGACTGGCGGCCTCCACGGGAAGTTCTACCACTAGAGTGTCCACCACGATAATAATTACCCCTATTTTCATTCATAGCTGTTGGAGAAAAGGAATGGGTTGCCGAAGATCGATTGAGTTGTCTTTCAACCGTAAGGAGAAGACCAAAAATATCATCGAATCCAATAGATTCGAGTTTTACTTCCATGACATACTTGAAGGTATCATATTGCTCCCCAAGGCCCATAAGGATGGCATCTACAAGATCATCTTCCGACATTGAATAACCCAAAGAACATAGTTTATCGAAGATACCTTTAGCTTTGAGCATTTATGTAGTGATATGGTCAGAGTCGCTTAATGCTAAGCAATTACGAACGAAGATGATGAATCTGCGAATAGGATCCGCACGCATAGGTTTTGGTCAATTTTTCCCTGGCAGAGGATGCAATTTCAGCAGATACTATTTGGGGGAAGCAGTGTGTCGGAGACAGTTGTTAGGATCCAACTAAGGACCTGTTGATCTTTTTGCTCCCACGCATAGAATACAGTATTAGGAGACCCATCTGTAAGACATCATGACGGAACTATAGCGACAACCCTTAAGGAGACTCATGAATTATGCTTTCCATATTAGAAAGTTGTTGGATGTTAATTTGTTGTTGATCATACCTGCCAAGTTAGGAGTAATGACTTGGCCAGGTGATAACGAGGAACCCTGGTCGACGTTGCTAGTTATGGTGGTCGACAGAATACTATGAGACACGGTAGAATTTGATAACCCAAGAACATTACCCAAGTTCATCATGAAACCTGATGAATTGAAGAGTGGAGGAGCAATGAAATTCGAGGTATTTGGGGCTGTCAAAGCATCTGTTGCTGAAGGCTGTGAAGTTGGTGGGATGATAGTTGAACTCAATGGAATTGTCGAGGTTAAGGGAGCTGAGAATTCCATGGTTGGTGGTGTGATTAAAAAAAGGAATTTTTTGTTAGGCTCGTGATACCATGTAGACTTTTGGTAAAACTCAGATTTTATTATTCATAGTATCACTAATATATATTACAAAAGTCCTTGCCTTCCTAAACAACAATCACGAAATAGGAAGGATAACTACAACTTTGAAATATAGTAAGAGATAATGCATAGAGTAGAATACACGTATAGGACTCTAATAGGTTCTTGGCAAGTGTAGTGCGGATTTAACTTGGACAAGGCTCTCAAACGGGTTCTTAACGGAAACAAGAATGTGAGGCAACGGGAAGAATTTGTGCATCAGTCCAAGTCCAACAGAAACATTCTCTCCCTCTATAAAATGATAATTTTCGCCATTAAAAAAGGTTGCCGAAACAACAGAAAGCTTAAGAGTGAAATCAATTCTCAAATTCTCACTGCAATCTTCTTAGCAATCCCAAATCGCAAACACTTCATTCTTATTTGTTTGTAAACGAGCTGATTGAAACAAAGTTCAGAAGCTCATCATATTATTCTCTTAAACAGTTGTGTAATACACTAGTTAGTTAAGGGTAAGTTAGTGTGATGAAGCTTAGAAATCTTGTGAGGAAGGTACTCAAGAAGATAAGAAGCTCAAAGCCTTAAATACAGGAGGACGATACTTCTGTATTGGTATAGCTCATTAAAAGCTAGGCTGTTGGAAGGAACTTCAGTCACAAGCGTTGTAAAGGATTTGCTTTTCACCAGAAGAAAAGCTACTAGTGGATTAAATCTTGGACAGGAGTTTCCAAGAACAGAATTAGGCAGAGGTTGAACTAGGATAAAATCGCTGTTTGCAAATTTCCTTACTCTGCATTATTTTGTGTTCATTTCTACTCATACTTGAATCAGCAAAGTCTTAAAAAGGGGACTTTGAGTAAAATATCTTTACTCAGAAGCTACACGTAGCTGTTTTCTGAAATTGAATTCGAACTCGAAAAAGAGTCATTCACCCCCTCTGACCTATTTTACACCCTACTGGGTCCAACATTTATATTTACAAATTTTTAATAAATAAACATATTTTGATATTAAATAAAATATATTTGAGTCTTACTATTAAATAATTAAGAACTGTTTATTGTTAATTTTTAGAATTTTATGAGACATTAACATGCTAAAGTTTTAAAAAATGAAACTTTCATGATAGTATTATTTTATCATAGGCTCGCTCATTGCTGTCATGATTTTTTCTTTCTTCAATAGCTGAATAGTGATGTGAAAGTTGATTCAATGAGTATATATGTTAATGTAAAATCACTGTAATACATTATTTATCATTTTTATAAAGAAACTAAAATTCATTTGTATTGGAGAAATACGACCATATTTATAAATAGGGGACATAAAATGTGTAAGCTAAAAATCATATATTAAAAATTCGTTACTCCGTGATCTTTAATACATTCACTTTTATTACGTTGTAGTTTGATTTAGTTTAATTTTGTAAAGTTACGAACTATGTTAGAAATTGATTCGGTTAAAAACTACAATAATTTAATGATTCATGTTTTCAATACAATCTTCAGATATTTCACACTTCAAAAATCCCACTTTGCAATTTTGAAGAGCTCCTCTTATGTGAAGAGATAATCATCTAGTCATCTTGAAGTGTCAAAATGTCAACAACCTGAGTATCTTTTACCCAAGTTTGGTGTTCTTAGTTCATTAATGTCGAGATCATATAGTGAATAGTAATCGAAGATCTAGAAGATCACAAAATACTCATGAACTGAAGTTGATTATTAGAGAAGTGGAAGCCCCTTTAACTTTTTTATATAATGGTTAGTTGGGAAATTATATTAAGGACCAGGTTTAAAAGATATTTTTCTTGCATGATTGTAATGTATTTAAAAAATGAATATAATAATAAATAATTAAAAGCATAAATTAATTTAAGTACACATAGCAATCATGCAATGAAAAGTTCATTTGAACCTGGTCCTTTATATAATTTCCTTTGTTGTCTAGTGTTATAACAGTATAGCCTTCTACAATAATACCCTTATACAATAACCAACTTTGAAACTAATTCTAACCAATTCAATACTAAATTTTAAAAAAACTGAATTTATTTCAATATAACTTTGTAATTTTAAAGAATTGAACTGATCTTACTAAATTTTAATTTTAAAAAAATGTCTAAATCTTGAACTTCAGAAGGAGTTGAAGATAGCTTTTTACTATTATTAGTATTATTTTGAGAACGAATTAATTATTATTATTCGTAAATTCCTTACGTTGCGTGTGTGGGTGTTATTGAGACGAACCGAGACCGAACAGTCATAGCGCTAGGTTTGGCTTGTAGCTCGTTGAGCTTAAAATTATTTAACTAGGTTCGGGTTTGTGAAAAGCTCTGCTCGAGCTCATGAGCCTAAACGAACTTATCATATATGTCCTATTGCAACGAAAAATAAAATATTTGTCCTTAAATGTTTCAACTTTGATGATTAAAACTGATTTATAGCAATGCTAATTAAAAAAATTATATCAGTAACTCATATTTTGTTTAACTTTTTTTTTAAAAGAGTATCGAAAATACATTTCTAAAAAAGTGAGCAATTTATTCCTACTTACATTAAAAGAAATAAATAATTTTAAAAATTAAAACCAATATCATAATATCTTATTCTAATCACTAATCTCTCTCATTTGGTCTATCTATTATTTTCTCATATGTATTTCCATATTCATCATCACCCTACAAAGAAGTAGAAAATGACATTAAAAACATCATTTTACGAATATTACATGAATAATTATTACTCACCAATCATATACAATTTATTTTTCATAATTTATTAAGTAAAAAATTATATGAACATGTTTACAAACTTTCGAGTTAAACCTTAGAATACTTAGTTTAGCTTTTTAAAATCATGAGCTGATCTCGAACTCGAATCGAGCACTATCAAATTAAACTCTAACCAATTTTTGATTGAGCAGAATCTCGAATTATTTACAAGATACTCCGTTGAACTTATTAACCCTCCTAGTTGCTTGTTTATTATTCTGTTTATTTATGTTTTACCCTTTTCTGCTTTCTTTACTTTTTTTCAAAATTTGCAAGATTTTCAAACAAGTGACGTGTATAGTTAGATGCCGAAATAATACATGGCAGATAGTGGTATAAGCAAGTGTCAGATAATATGTGGATCTAGTTAGATAAAGTCTAATTGACCAACACTTGTCTGCTAATCAGCCAATAAAGTTGCATAAGTAACATAAGGGAAAAAAAAAGAAGAAAAAGAAAAGGATGTGAGACAAAATTTACATTTTAATTTTCAATAATATAGGCTTTCAACCGAAATATTTTTAAACCAAGCTGATCCAAAATAAACAAATAGCTTTCATTCTATTTAATATTCATACATATATGAAAATATTGGAACAGCAAAAATTTAGAAGATTATTTTTAAGCGCCAGTTTTTGCCTGAAAAAATAAAAAAAAAACACAAAAGAGAGTTGAGCAAAACAAAATATGAAATGATAACATTAATATGTATGCATTATGGATGGCAACGGACCAGATCCGGACAGGGTATAGCTTGGCCCAGGATTCGACTCGGATCCGGCTAATCCATAATTTTAGAATCCAGATCCAGATTCAATAGATCCGAGTCCATAAATGGGTCCATGTAATTAACATCAAATTCTTAGTTTCAGCTTCCATACTTGTACATTTCACCTTATTTTAAATAGTTTACATGCTCATTTAATTATATTCATTCAATTGGATTTAAGTAGATATCAAATAATATTAATTATTTAATATTTTCGGGGTAAATAATAAATAAAAAAGTACAATTAATCTTTAATTACAGATCTGAGTTTCATTATCAAATCCGGACCCGGACCCGGATCCGTTTTCCTGAACCCGGATTCGAAGGATCTATAAAATTAAGATCCAGACCCTAAAAAAAGGATCCAGATCCACATATCCAGACCGGATCCAGGATCCGTTGCCATCCCTAGTATCTAGTATGCATGTTATATTTTACAATATGAACGACATCATTAATATATATTCAAAAACATTCGTTGCGGTTTGATCAGTTTGGAAAAAGGATTTCATGGATTGTAAAATGACGCCTACGATTTCAAAAATTGGTAAAATGAGGAAATTTTTTTTCATAAAAAAACATCCTTGTTATTTAACCATATTATACATTAAAATTTGAGTAATTTCTACAAATTTTTCATTTTATTATGATTTTTAAAAGTTATAATCACGTATAAATTTTAAAAAAATATTTATGCTTCTCAACAACTCTAAAATTTATTTTTAAGATGTATTGTATTTTTATTTACTAAGCTGTAAAATTTCAGCTCAAAATGAACAACAATACACCTCTTCATTGCGTAATTAAAAATTGAAAATACTTTTTTTGTTAGTTTTTTTAATCACAAAAACCTTTTTGCAAAAGAAAAAAAATCACAAAAACATTTTACAAAATGATCAAACCACAAGACATATATTTTAAGTTTACCTGAATAATAATGTAACGGTAACCCATACTTATAATGTAAGAATTGCAAATACTGGTCAATTTTTAGATAATTTTTTTTAAAAAATTGCATATATTTATCGGTGGTGAAATTCTAATATTTTTTTATTTATTAAATAACAAAAAATGACTATAAAAGGCATAAAATTAGGTTTTAATTATCATTTATTGTTTTCTTTCACTTTCAAAAAGGCATTCAAAAGTCAAATAATCAATACCAATATGATTTTACAAGATTGTAAATCTCCATCAACTCTTAAATTATATATCTATTTCTCACAATGAGAATGCTCCAACTTATTTGGAAGTTATAATTTTGTTGATCAATTCAATGATTATGTTTTGGGGTTGATATTGACGCAAGAACCGAGTTAAATTTTTAAAACAATCTATGTATGATTATGAGAGCGTACTCAACACGCATTTATCTTGAAATTTCACCGAAATTTTCGTAAATACATCACATCTAGTAGGCATAGTAGGATGTAAACATGTCTTGTGCTTTACTTGACACTTTCATCTTACACCTATAGTTTTGTATGATACTTTTCATCTATTATATTAAATTTCAATAGTGGACCAATTAATTACCAAATCAAACCGGCAAATTAGAATTTGATTATTTTTTCGGTTATTTTATAACTTTAGTTCTGTTTGTATATTAATATAATGAAAATTCAACTTGTTAATCCAACCATGTTGTAAGAGATGACATCCTCAACCATGTTTATTTTCTCTCTGTGTGTTTTATAATAAACAACGCAAATCACGTGGAAATCCTAACACATGAAAGAAGAAAACAAGCAATTGTTCTTAACTTTAGTATTTTTTAATACGATGACGTCTAATAAGTTTTGGGTATTAACTAAAATGTTAAAAAGCAATTGATGATATTTAAATGTTAATAATGTTTACAGATCACAATCAAAACTTATATGATATCAAAATTCTAAAAATGCAATAACTTTTGAATAAATCAAAAAGAAAAATCATCGAACAAATTACCGATGAAAAAAATGGGGGGAACAAACAACTTATCTAGTACTCGTGTATGTGTTGATTCTAAATCAACCCATATACGTTAATTAATTCGAACGTGGTTTTCAAGTACATCTCATTTTCTCAAATTTAAACCAACATCGATCATGCATCTCAAATTGTTTCTTTTTTCATCGTCAAAATCCGAGTATTCAAATTTCATTCTCACACTAAGACTTGTTTCAGGCTAAAAACGGTCATATTTTTTTCTTACTAAGATTATGTAAAGAATGCCATTGAAAGCTTAGTTGTTTCAAATGTTTTGTTGAATAACATATATATCCTCCATTAGATGCGGCAAATGTGAATGACTTGTGTAATTTAGCATCTACATAGCAAAATAACCAGTGTTAAATATTAACTAACAAGTGTAAGAAAAACAACTATACTTGGACCAAATGAAAATTAGAAGTTAGTTAAGCCAAATTAGTCGAATTGATCCTATATTAACTCTTGTCCAAGAAAATCACTAAATCTCCTCTCTTTGTTTTCACTAGTCAGCTTCCACTTCCTCACTTTTCTGTAACATTGACATTAATAAATGGGTTTAAATACCCTTCCCCATTACATACTCAACAAGTGATATTATTCTTTGTTTAACATCAGGAAAAAAGATATGCCTCGCTTAGCAGTTAAGAGTAAATTCGGTAATATAGAGACAATAGATAATATCAAGCCTCATTGCCCCACACCTCGTCGCCTTACCAATAACTTGTCCGAATTCATTATACCTCTCACTTGTACCAAACACAGGTTTGGTTTCAGTTCATTTAACTATATATTGTAATTCCAACAAATTAATGCTTGTGCTTATTTATTTTGTAATCCTTCACCAGCCAACACACTGATGCAACAACTCGACTTCTCAACCTAATTTCACACAAGGTTTGCACCATTTTGCTCTTCTTTGTTAATTTCAGCAACGCCTATCATTGGTCTTCCCGGGAAAAATTAAGGAAGTCCGTTGGTTTGACGTGAGTTTTGGATATTTCATACATTTTCCTTTGTCATGTCTGCATATGGCATCGTACAAATATACACAAAATATACGTGAGATCCAAAATCCGCGTCAAAATACAGGAAACTCCGTATAAAAACTAAAACTTGATAAATTAATGGAAATTGAAACAAAATGCAGGAAAATGAAGGGAGAGAATCAAAATGCAATGGGTGCATAACATCATGTTACTCAGAATCACCTCCAGACAGAACACACAACCCATTGATCCATGATGTTGTGTTTCACCATTTACAAGAATCTAACTTTTTGACTAGTTTGCCTAATTCATCGGTGACTTTTACTAATTAGCACATGTATCATTTTATCTTTCTTTGCTCATCATGGAATGTGAGTCTAATCTTGTAATTTAGATTGACAGAATTTATTTTTCTTTGTACATATATTATATCGTTTATTCATAACCTATAAGCAATTGTAAGAGGGAAAGTTTAATTTTATGGCATTTAATATTGTTTACCTCATCTATTTAAGTGGAGAAGAAGTTGTTTTGATTACATTGAGAAAAAAACAACATGATACTATATTTTAACTCTTGGAATTTTAAGAATGTCTAAGAATGGATTTATATTTTCATGCAACATGTGTCATATTATGATTGATAAAAGTTTTAAAGTGTCATTCTAATCTTAAATAATTTAACAAATAGTATTGAAGTGATTTGTCAAGGAACCATTTGGTAATTTGAAGAAGTTCAGGCTCGTGCCGTTTAAAGCATGAATACCCAAAACTACGTAGTTTTGAGAATAGTAGTCCTATAAGTGTCATATATAAATACCAGAATGATCGAATGAAAAACCTAGGCAACCAAGCCGCCGCTCTCTCGACTCACCGCCACTTCTAGGTCACCGGTTAACTGTCACACTTCTGTGGGCGTCCTTTTGTCATCGTTGCTCTAGCTGATTTGAGGTGGGTTTTTGTCTTGTTCATCGGTTTCTCTTTTGCTTTTGATGCTTGATGTGGGATTTTCGTATTCGTATGAGTGTTTTTATGCATTTATTAATTAAATTGAAATCTTAAACATCAAAATCCATACTAAAACGCGGGCATTTCCTTAAATTGCTATTCAGATGCTTAAATTTTATGATTTCGGTACTTTATAATTCTGTTGTTAGTGATTAATTACTGGTAATCTGTAATTAACTTTAGTGCTTAATTGAATAGCATGCTTAGCTTGTTACTCTATTAATCTGGTATACTTCCTGTATAAGTGCTTTGTCTTTTTGGTGCTTATTTGCAAATTGATATCTTACCTCAGGAATTAGGGCTATTTGAAATTGAAACGCTATGAGATTGGAAAAATGTTGGTTCTGCTCCTCGACTGTATACCCTGGACATGGCATCCAGTTCGTTCGCAATGATGCAAAGGTTAATGTTGTGGTTTAATTTTACTCTGCTATTATATATTTTAGCCTTTATGTATTTACTCATACTCTTAGTCGAACCCATCAGAAACAACTTTTAATTACAGAGTTTGGTTCTTTTTTTAATTGATTTGGATTGAATACTACTACTACTACTACCAAGATTGGGTATAATTGCTGTATGTAATATGTGCATTCAATTGTGTCTTCTATGTTTGGTCATGCTACGTATTAATTATGATGTTAATTTGCTGAGAGTACTCCAAGTTGAATGCATAATTTATGACTTTGATTAGTACTTTATAAAGAATCATTCACTGCCCTTATTTCTTCTGTTTTGATTTTTCGTGAACCAACAACCTTCCGCACTATGAAACTTATAGGTGTTTACCCACGTATAATTGATAATGTAATACTGTAGTGAAACTTAGGAATCCGATTTGTAGTTACCTTTGTCTGGTATCAACTAATTTCTTGTTTTTTGGACTGTTTTCAGTCAAACTCAGAAATTGCCTAAGAGTTTGTTTTTTTTTTTAATTTTTAACACCGAGTTCTTTTGTTTAAATTATGGGTGAATAAGAGTATAAAATAAACAATCCTTGTATGCTAATTTCAGTCTTTACAACTGTGAACTTATCATATTTATTGCCACCTTAATCTTGAAATCCTTGAGTATACTGTGTACCAAATTTTGAAAGTGATACATGTCATACTATAAGCTCTTATTGCCAATCTCTGTTGCTACTGCAGATATTTCGATTTTGTAGATCCAAATGCCACAAGAACTTTAAAATGAAGAGAAACCCACGCAAAGTAAAATGGACCAAAGCTTATAGGCGTTTGCATGGGAAGGACATGACAGAGGTGAAGATACTTTATGTTCTTGAATGTTGTTATATGGGTTTTTTCGTAACTTGTACTCAACTTGGTTCCAGATGGACAAATCCTTGAGAAATATGGTCATTTATTTTTTTCCCTTTGTTTGTTTGCCAGGATACAACCTTTGAGTTTGAGAGAAAGAGGAATCGGCCTGAGAGATATGACAGGAATCTTGCAGAGAATACTTTGAAGGCTATCAAAAAGATCGATAAAATCAGAAACGAGAGGGGTATCAAACACATTGAGAAGAGGTTCTCCATCCACTCCGTTATTACTTTTTATTATCGCAATGTTGATTACTATAAGATATTGATGGACACAAATGTGAGCAGGAAGAAGGGTAAGAAAATCAAGGAGAGGAGAGAAGCACAAAAGGAATTGGAACAAGGAATTACATTGGTCAAAGCTCCCCCAGTGCTTAAAGAAGACCCATCTCTTACATTACCAAAGATCGAGGTCCCTGTACGCCAACAGCAACCCGAAGAAACTCGAGCAATGGAGGAGTAATTTTGTTATTATCTTATGCTCTTGCATTCTAATCTTTGTTTCTTTTTCATTATTCTTGTATGATGGTAAAAATCCGACAAGAAACTTATTATCTGTTTTGGAATTGGCAGAGGTTCTGTTTCGCATGTTTTGACTAGCAAAATGGTGCCGGTTGTGATAGTTTGTCATTGTTTATGTCTGCCTGCTTTATTTTTTATAGCAAGACGGTTTAATTTTTATTTTTGGGGATCTGAATTAGACAACTGTGTTATTGTTACAGTGATGAGTCCTAGCATTATAATGTTAACCATGTGTTGCTGCACTTTTTATTGGTAATATTTGTTGCTGCACTGGTTTACATAAAATGTCAATCAAACTCTAAAGAAGAAATAATATTGTATTCCTCCACCTACATGCTGCGTCTAAGTACAAGTGAAATGGAAATTTTTGTTTCAGTTGCATTAGATTGTATGATCAACGAGGTACTGACAATAACAGGAACCAAAAGTATCATTTGGCACATAATTGCTCTTTAATCTGCTCTTTTGTTTTTCTATTGTTCTCAAATTTTGTTCTGAAATATTGGCTGTTAAAAAGTATCAACAAACCACAAGAAGTTTAGGTTTTTAATATAATAAACAATCTTATATCATCAGCTTACAGGGGCTAAATCAACGACACACGAAAAGTTCATATCTGACAGTGGGATTTAATATGTAGATATGTTTTTTCTTTCCATAAAGCTCATAATTCTTGTTTTTTAAGTGATGTAATTTTCCCATACTTGGCTAAACCCAACGTCCAGAAATCTAGAATTCAGGTAAATTGATAGGTACAGGAGCCTCTACAGGCAGGATAAACGAAACCATGAAAATTTCAAGAATTTCATAATGCGTCTTGTCTTGTAGGGGATACAAAAAAAAAACATTGTCAGATCAATAACATGGAGGGGCTCTAAATTAACAACACACGAACGAAACATACTTAGTTGTATATTTTGTTCTCGCCATAAAGCTCATGGTTCTTGATTTTGTTCCATATTCATGGTCACGCAATCATGAAGATAATAATGGATGTAATCGTTGATGCCTAGATATAAAAAGATAAAAGCTGGAGATATGATCAAATTTCTTGCCTAAATTATCGAGGAATGACTTCAAAATATCTAAAAGATGCGTTATGTTGAGAAAAGGTGATTCTTAACCCGTAAACAATAAAGTCGATATTTTTTCATGTTTTTTATGTAACTGGAATTTAGGAGTGAAGATAAAATAAGTAATAACTTGAAGATCCGGAGAATCGATGACAAACTATTTCATTCAAATAAACTCTAACGTGAAGTTACAACCTAATGACTAAAAAGTTGTAGAAGTAGCTGGATGTAATGCAAATTACCAAATTACAAGTAAATGAACTCCTAATATAAAACTAATACAAATTCCAGCACTATCCCTTCAAATGAAACATTGTTAGATGTTACATTTGTAAATACACGAAAAAAATTTCAACAAAACTCATTAAATCACTCATACTTGCAAAGCCATTTCGGCTCATCAAGACACGAAGGCAATCCGACTCCAAACTAATCATAGTTTTAGAGGCTCAATCATAGTTTTAGAAGATTGAGCTTCCAATAGTTACACAAAAAAATCTCAATAAAATTCATAAAATCACTCACACTTTCAAAACCATTTCTGCTCATCAAGTCACAAAATCAATCCGACCTCAATCATTAATCATAGTTTTAGAGGATTTCACTTCGATCGTAGTTTTAGAAGATTGGGTTTTCAATAGTTTTAGAGAGGGTTTTCGCCTCCAATAGTTTTAGAAAATTCACTTCAAATCATTTTAGTTTTAGAAGATTTCGTTACCGAACAACTTAGTTTTGGAAGATTTTGCTTCCAATCATTAATGAAAACCAATTTGGCTCATCATTCTTCAATCAAGCTATTCATGCTCAATCTATCTTTCAAGTCATCTCGGTTCAATCTTCAAGTTACAACCTAATGATTATTTTATTACTAATTAGGAAAATTCTAGAACTAAATAAATGTAATGCAAATTACAAGTAAACGAACTCTTAATAAAAAACTAATGCAAATTCTAACCCGAACAAAGAAGAAGTGAATAGAAACCAAAAAAACCTTAAAAAAACCAATAAACAGAGAATTTAGCGCAGGGGAAATTGACGGTGGAGAAGAAAAGTGAGGAGGTTAGGTACAGTCAATCAATCACATCTCCGAATCTTAGTCTTTATTTACATCTCAATAAGGATCAACGATTAAATCCACTATTATCTTCATAACTGTGTAAAATTGGTGAGCTCTCAAGTCGAAGGGTTTGTAGACATTTTGACAGCGTGAAAATAACAAGAAAACTGCTACTGGTAACCATTGTTGTTGTTTTCAGAGAGAATATCAAGAATTGGTGGCTTAATGAAGGGGATTATATTCGGTTAATGCTTTAACTATATGTAGGGTGTATTTTTTTTTTTATGTTATAAAATTCAAATTAAATATTAGAGAGTAAAACTATAAAAGCAGCGAAAGAAATAAAAGAGAAGATTTTACGATTTCGATAAAAAGTAAAAATATAAAACAAAGAAAATGGTACCATTTCTTGGTTTAGTTGGTGAATATTTATTTATTAGAATTAAAAGAAATAAGGGTAATTAACTGTAAAAGATGTGTGCGGCATTGAAGGAGGCTTTGAGTGCTATTTTACTGAAGTTAAGACGATGACCGGATTTCTTTAAAATAGGAGGCGACATCAAATTAAAAAGACTAACTAATTAGGTTAATAAATATTACTACATACATAGATATGTTCATTGGTTAAACTTTTGATGATCTCAGCTCGAATATGTTTTCATGAACCGAGCATGACATTTATATTTATTTTCACAAAGCTTGACCTTAGCATAAGCCTGCTAGAGTTTAAAATTTTTTCGCATGATCTTTGTATACTTATAAGCCTGGTCTGAGCCAATCCAAAAATTTTATCTATATATTACATTTAACAATTATTTAAATTTTTTTTATTATATTAAAAACTACACTAAAATTTAATAAATACTGAAAACTTTTAGTATATAATGTAATTATAGGAAAAGTTTAGACAAATTATGTTCTATTTTGCTAATTTTTCGATCATTATAGAAAAATATTTCTAGACCATGTACCGAGTTTGAAAATGGTCTCGTAAACTCAACATGTACGTGACCCAAAATCCTAAAGAGTGGAATTGGAACGGACCAGAGGATACTCATCAAGTCCGACCAGTTGTAAGAATTTGCTGTTAGTTTGGAAGTGGTTTTGCCGCGCACATATAATTTTTCGTGTTTAATCTGAACCGTTCGATTAGTTAACAGAAAAGGAGGAACGCTACTATGAAAAACAGCCAAAATTTCAGTCAATATCAAAGAAAGAACGAAAGAGAGCTACATCAATTCAAAGACTCGCCCTTTCAATTTCCGACTGCTATTAACAACCACTGATTACCCCTCTCTGTTTTACTTTCGCTCAATTCCAAGATCTTCTAGGGTTCATTCATAATGGCATTTGTATGCAGATCATTCTTCCAGATCCTGCTTCAAAACATGTTGTTTTTGTTTAAATTAGTGGCGCTCCCTTTCTTGCTTTTTCCGGTCTGTGTTCTTCCTCAAACCTGCCATGGCCGGGGCATCTTCACCTTCAAGATGCACCATCGGTTCTCCGATTCACTTCAAAACTGGTCCGCCTCCGCCAATGGCTACTTCCACTTAGGGAAATGGCCGCCTAAACAAAGCATTGAGTACTATGCGGAGTTGGTACATCGTGATCACATCCTACGCGGCCGTAAATTGTCCAATGGCGATGCGCCGCTTGCTTTCTCCGATGGAAACACCACTTTCCGAATCAGTTCTTTGGGATTGTGCGTTTCTTTTGATTCTTGCGATTGCGTTTCTTTTATGTGTTTTGAAAAAATTAATTCGCGCCTGTTTTTTTGGTAGTTTGCATTACACGACGGTGGAGTTGGGGACGCCGGGAGTAAAGTTCATGGTGGCGCTTGATACTGGCAGTGATCTATTTTGGGTTCCTTGTGATTGCAGCAAATGTGCGCCTACTCAGGGCACTTCTTATGCTTCTGTATGCATCTCTTTTCTTTATTTTCTGTTGTCTCTTTAATTTCCTTTCATTTGGTTTATTATATTTGCAAATGTGATTTGACATTCTGTAGATGTTTTCACCGAATTCTGTATGAGCTTTTGATTGATTTCCAGGCATGTGATTAACCTGTGTAGGATTTTGAGCTTAGCATATACAACCCCAAACAATCATCTACTAGCAAAAAGGTCACCTGTAACAACAACTTATGTGCGTATCGAAACCGCTGCATTGGGACATTTAGTAGTTGCCCTTACATGGTTTCCTATGTCTCTGCTCAAACTTCTACGGCTGGGATTTTGGTGGAGGATGTTCTCCACTTAACTACTGAAGATACTGAATTAGAATCTGTCAAAGCATACATCACATTTGGGTGCGTAGATTTATATTATCGTTGTTGTTTTTCATCTCCTATTGTATCATGAGTCTAGGTTAAGCGGTTAAATGTGATATGAAATGTGCAGTTGTGGACAGGTTCAGAGCGGTTCGTTTCTGAACATTGCAGCTCCCAATGGTTTATTTGGGCTCGGCATGGACCGGATTTCTGTTCCTAGCATTCTGTCTAAGGCAGGTTTAACCGCTGACTCTTTTTCGATGTGTTTTGGACATGACGGCGTTGGAAGGATTAGCTTTGGGGACAAGGGTGGCCCTGACCAGTACGAGACCTCCTTTAATCTCAGTCCATCACAGTAAGTGGTAATTTTTTCTTATTTACTTCACTGTAACATCTTTTGTGTTTCTTTTCTTGCTGAATTATGTGGCTATCTTAAGATCTTATTCCTGGAATGTATATGTTTTGCAGCCCAACCTATAACATTTCTGTGACACAAGTGCGAGTAGGAACGACTGTGATTGATGTTGATTTTACTGCTCTTTTCGATTCTGGCACCTCCTTCACATACTTAATTGACCCAACTTATGCAATGGTTTCAGAGAATGTAAGAACTTCGAAAATTGAATATCAATTGCTCCTTCTCCTTTGATACATGAACTAAAAATATCGTTTTTTTTCCTGCAGTTTCATTTACAAGCAAAAGACAAGAGACGTCCGCTGGATCCAAGAATCCCCTTCGAATATTGCTATGATATGAGGTTATGTAATGAAGGCTTATTCTGCTGTTTATATTCTATATGCTCCTCGATAACTTTATATATTGCTGTATGTATGTATGCAGTCCTGATGGAAATTCGAGTTTGATACCTAGCATGAGATTGACCATGAAAGGAGGCGATCATTTTGCCATCTCTGATCCAATAATCGTCATCTCCACTCAGGTAGAGTATTCTTTACGAATGTTGACTCGTAGCTGATGTCTAAGTTATTATATACTAAGCCTGAAAGTATCTAAACTGCTTTGCTCATACTAGCGCAGAACGAACTTGTTTATTGCTTGGCTATTGTCAAGAGCACAGAGCTGAATATAATCGGGCGTAAGTATTATGTTTTTGTGAACGAGTAAGTTTAGGAATAATGAAGTATTTGAGTATAAATGACGGAGGCTGCGGATTTGGTTGCAGAAAACTTTATGACTGGCTACCGAGTTGTATTTGATCGAGAAAGATTTGTGCTAGGATGGGAAAAGACAGATTGTGAGTAGTTAGTTCACTTCTTTCAAACAATAATTTCATGCAATTCCAAACATTTACATAATATGCATGTAAACAAGAGGTTGGTGTTTTTGTGACAGGTTATGACATCGAAGATGATAACACGCTGGCGATCGAACCACAGTTGTCTGATGTGGCTCCTGCTGTCGAGATGGGACTTGGTAACGCCTCTAGTTCGGAATCACAATCAACTAAGGAAGACAGGAAAAATGCTCGGAGTTCAGAGGCATCGTCTTGTTACTGTAGCCATACTTACCGTGTACTTAGCTTCTTATTCGTTTTCACAATATTACACAAGTAATTCGTTTTATTAGTGAAGTTTACAATCATTCTTTAGGCTAGTTCAATATTTTCTGAGTTTTCAGTTGGAATATAGAACCCTTATATAGATGATTCTTTTATAGGGTAGGATCATGGGTAATCTAGACACACCGTTGTATCGTATTATTGTTGCTGGATTTGAACATATTGTATATCAGTTTCAGCAATTTATTTGCACGTGTTGGGCTAATCTTGCATCTTCATCTTCATCTTCAAAAAGCAAAAGAAGTGTTGGGGGAATGCTCAAAATAACTTGGATAATCTCTGAAGTAGTGATAACACTTTCAGGTTGAAACTAATTTGATGGCTCTCCCAAACTTTTCAGTCGGATAAAATCAGCGTAAAACTCAAGTACTTAAAATGAATTTTTGTTGTGTAGCATAATGAACCAGATTGCAGAAAACGTCGCCGAAACTACCTTTTGAAATCGTTTCCAATGCCAGATTTTTATAAGCATGAAACAAGCAATTGCAACCTTTCAAAGAAAAAACATTGTGAAAAGTCAAATCCATTCGAGCAGTCGTAACGATTCTAAACAGAAGCGTTGCAAAAAGTCGCTCCCGGACCCTCGTAAGCTTAGTATCGTAATAGAACTTGAACAAGCATGCACTTTGCACTCTCCTGACTTGTTCAATGAAATATTATGATCGCATTGGTCAACTAGTTGATCCAATTACACTAAAATACCAACAATCCTCCCCCATTTTATTGTAATCCATGATTAAATAAACAAAATCACAACAAAAAACAAACTTATTCATAAATAAAATATCGTGACGATTGAATTTCATCTTAGTACATTATACATTCCAAATATTCGAATAACTAAAGGTGTCTCTATGGATTGAATCTTTGTTATCTATCTTGAATACATGAAGATAATATACACATAAATCAACATTCTAACATGTTCATACTTGACACTAGCTTTGTATCATTATCATTCATAAGCATATTAAAGCTAAGTCCAACCTTCTTGAAGCGACTAAATTCCATGCTCATATAGGTAGCTTTTTTACTCTTGCACCTGCATATATATGCAATTTTTCAAATAGGCTATTAAGAAGTTCAACTTCAACCTCCTTTACTTGCAGGTCTGAACACACACATTGGGATGTTTTAATTAGTGTGTTCCAATCTCTAGATGTTAAGCTTTCCTCATTAAATTCAGCACTTAACATCATATTAGGTGAAAATTGGGTATCTCAACATGAGAGATTTTAGATGGACTTTAACCACATCCCCAAAGCCGACTTGTGCACAATATATCTTCTTAACCCTTAGGTTAAATGATCGACTAAATTACACTCAGTTTTTACGAACTCAGATTTCATTATCGAATCACTCATGCAAGTCTGTATTTTAGACACCCAAGATATAGCACCTCCCCTAAGAAGAAATACTCATCGATCTATCCTCTTTATAAGAAATATAACTTGTATCAGAATAACCTTCAAAAAATCGAAGGAATCCATTGGAGTGCTAACTAGAGAACAATCCTTGAAGTTAACATTATTCAAAATCTTCTTAATATAATGTGGTTGAGAAATTGAAATAACATTGTTTTTCTACTTAATTCTTATACCAAGAATTATTTCAACCTCCTCAAATCCTTCATCTCAAAATCAGATGATAAACCAAATTTTTTTTTATTTTATCAGTCTGACTTTGACCAGTACCAAAAATCAACATGACATCCACACATAAGTAAATCATAACTCCTTTATCAGAAGTATCAAATTTGCTATATATCATTAATAACAAAACCACTAGATAAAATCTCATCATCGAACTATTGATGTCAAGCTTTTGGTGTTTGTTTTAGTCCATATATCAACTTTCTTAGCTCGCATACCTTATTTTCACAACCTGACATAACAAACCCTTCCTGTTGTGTCATATAAATCTTCTCATTCAATTCACCATTCAGAAATGTAGAGCTCACATCTATTTAATGAATTATAAGGTTTTTCAAATTGATCCACGCATGAAAAATTTTGTAATAGCATATATAACACATATATAATTAAGATAATTATCACACAAATTATTAAAAGACATGAATATATTACTAAAATATATTCAATCACATTATACTTAACATGTATAGTATATTTAACCATTATATAATAATTAATTTGGATATTAATGATATATTTTCATTTATGTAATACAAATATAAAGAAAATAATTATCAAAATTAATTAACATATAAAAATTTTTTAATTATTTTCCAGTAGGTTCTAAATGTTTTTCTAACCAATAGAAAATATTTTAAAAATTCAGAAACTAATTCGGTGGTTCTCCCAAATTTTTCAATTAGATAAAATCAGAGTAAAATTCAAGAACTTATAATACATTTTTGTTGTGTAGAATAGTGAATCAGATTGCAGAAAATGTTGCCGAAACAACTTTTTGAAATATTTGCCAATGCCAGATTTTTATAAGCATGAAACGAGCAGTTGTAACAATTCAAAGAAAAAGCATTGCAAAAAGTCATGTTCATTCGAGCAGTCGCAACTAAATCTAAATAGAAGCGTTGCAAAAAGTCGCTCCCGAATCCTCTTAATCTTAGTATCATAATAAAACTCGAACAAGGGTGCACTTCGCATTCCTAACTTGTTCGATAAAATATCATGATCGCAATGATCAATTAGTTGATCTAATTACACTAAAATACCAACAAGAAATGCATAGATCATCTTCAATAATGGTGAAAAAAAACTGAAACAAGCATTTGTGGACTAAGCTATTGTGGAAGTAAAACCTATAAGATGAAAGCAAAATAAATGTTGACCTCAAGTCCTTTAAATTCAATGTTGTCATTAATTTGGGCCAACTGTAGAATTTGCGGTCCAAGTAATTTCAGGATATTCATTAAAAGCAATCCTTTATTGGGTGACTAATAAATGTTCTATAGAAACATTCAAGTTGATTATTTCTTGTTCTTCTTTTGGCTTGTTGAATTCTTTGACAATCTCTAGTCAACCACATCTTTAAAGTTATCTAATTTAATAAATCAAATAAAAATTAAGTGGTAGTAATAACACTGGGGGATTATTAGCACTTTTAAACAACAGAACAAAATGTTCAGTTTGAAAAATTTGTTGAGTATCGCGAGATTGTTTTACTAATGGCTTCTTTTTTTATTTTACTTTAAGAGCTCGTTTGGTTGGCGGAATAGTTATTCCGCGGAATAGAAGAAAAACAAATGGTAAAAGGTGGAGTGATTGCCTAGAGCTCGTCGTCGGGATAGAATAGCTATTCCGAGCTATCACACAACTCATGGAATATCTATTCCTTTCTCGAGCGGAGGAATAGCTATTCCATGAGTTGTATGATAGCTAGGAACAGCTATTCCATCCTGACGATGGACTCTAGGTAAACACTTCACCTTTTACCATTCTTTTTCTTCTATTCCACAGAATAGCTATTCTGCCAACTAAACGAGCCCTAAGAGTTGAAAACCCCATAGGTAAAGATTTCTTTATTCTGAATTTTAACTCTTCATCGTTAAGGAAACACAACAGAATAACATTTATTTGCAAAAATAAATTCCTAATTAGCACAGTACCTTATTTGTTTAGAATAAAGAAGTGAAGCATTAACGATAGACACGTGGCAGATGTAGGTGATCAGTAGCCACACTCTGTATAATGTTGTCAAAGGTTTAATTCCGCCAACTACCACACTAACATTTTCTCATATTTGCAACCTTTTTATGAATTCTTGCACTGGTTTCCTTTATATTTTTCTATTTGCTTAAATGTCCTCTTTGTTGCTTTTTATGTTTTTCCTTTCTAGTCAAAAAGTTAAAAGGGATCGCTCTGTATATTTCACCCATTCTCTACACTATTATCATTATTTAAATGTTAACTTTGTTTATAATCTTCAGTAGCTATGGGTACAGTACGAATTGTTTTTAAAGTCTCCAAAAGTCCAAATTGATTTTCTTTTCCTTCGTCAAACAATATGAGCAGGACAACAATCTAATTTCATGAAAGGGAAAAGTTTAATTTTTTTTTTAAAAAATATGAGAATTGTTTATTGTCGTTATTGATCGAACAATAATGTAAACATGCAGAAAAATGTATACAAAAATTCAAATAAAGTTTCTAGTCTCCAACCAAAAAACATTGTTTGAAAATGCATTTGAGAATAAAACTAGAAACTTTATGAAGTGATGTGGCTTCAATTATGAGTTGAATTTTATTACATCCTATTAAATCTTTTACGAGTTGCAGCAAATCTAAATTAAATTATTAATAATGATTGTGATTTATCATACCAAGTGAAGCAAGAAAATTTGTTTAATATATAGCACAATTGATAATCAGAACAAGAAAACGATGAAACAAAGGGTACGTAGTTAGAGGTAGGTCACAATTGAAATATCTTGAAATAAGACATGTGTCCCACTATCATTTGATATAACATAGAATAATCAAACACAAAACATTGATCTCAAAAAATAACATTTACATTAAATAATTATGTCATGTTACTTATTTATTATTAAATTGATTGTTTCTTCGACAGTTAAATGAACTTTGATTAGAATTGTTATCGTTTAATTGACTTCTCCTTTTTAGTAAAACAATAAAAATATAAATATAAATTCTTAAATAAATCTAAAGACAAACTTAGAACGATTTTGAAAAATAAAGTCAAATTCAATACAAGTCAACATGAACTCAGTAAAGAAATACATATTTGTAAAGGAATTTTATGTAGAATTTAGTCTTCTATAAATTACAAATAAAACACTAAAAAGTGGAGTTATTGTAACTTATAAAGCTAATAAAGGCAATGAAAATTTATGCAAAGATACGTTTATGAAATATGCTAAATCTACTTTCAATATAATATAATTTAATAGTTTGTAATTTTGCAAGTGAATTATTATGATAATGAGTTGTAAGAGTAAAATACATTTCATTTATTATTTTGTTAGACAATATAATTAAATTACATTAAAACAAATAAAAAGAAAGATGAGAGGCCCCGCAACTTGGACATTTGCTCTGGCACCAAACACCCGCGTTTTCGTTTTCCACACAAACAGAAAGCAAAGACTTTTAAATCAAAGAAACTTCCCCCTCCTTCTTCTTCTTTCAATTCTAATGGCTTCTTCTTCTTCTTTGTATACTTCTTCACTATTATTCTCAGTGTTTATACTATTATTATGTAGGAGCTGTTTTGGATTTGCTACTTATGGATTCGATATCCACCACCGCTTTTCCGATCCGGTCAAAGGTATTTTATCCCTCGATGACTTGCCGGAAAAAGGTACTCCTCACTATTATGCGACCATGGCTCACCGTGACCGTTTAATCCACGGCAGTAAACTTGCTTCTGCTCATACTCCTCTCACTTTCTTTGACGGAAATGAAACTTACCGGATCAGCTCTCTCGGATAGTAAGTCTTCCCCTTATTCTCAATTTGGCGGCTGAGAAACAGTTGATTTTGTTGAAATTAAATCAAACATTAATTAATTTAGGCTATTTTTTTTTTTTAAATTTTTTTTGCAGTTTGCATTATGCTAAAATTTCGGTAGGGACTCCGAGTTTATCTTTTCTTGTTGCGTTAGACACTGGAAGTGATCTGCTTTGGTTACCTTGCGATTGTAGCAGTTGTGTTCATGGTTTTCAAACTCAAAGCGGACAAGTAATGTCCCTTTCTATTCTTAATCGTTTGTCTTCCTCTCGGAATTAGCAAGCTTAATTCTCTTGATTGATTAAAATTTCTAATTCAATCAAACAGGAGAGAGTTTTCAACATATACAGCACTAGCACTTCATCAACAGGAAAAAATGTTAGCTGTAACAGCGCCTTGTGTGCAAGGCGCAGTCAATGCCCATCCGCTGAAAGTACTTGCCCTTATCAAGTTGTGTATCTCTCCAATGGCACTTCATCTATTGGGGTCTTGGTTCAAGACGTATTGCACTTGACCAGCGATACCACTGCCCAACCGAAACCAGTAAATGCGCCGATAACATTCGGGTTGGTAACTTATATTTTTTTGTCTTTAGTTGGATTCATTGAATGCGCTATTCTTTAGAAGTCATTGTTTGTGTATGGAAACTATGATCTGAATATGAATTTTTTGTTCGTTAAAATGTTGTTTCAGTTGTGGTCAAGTTCAAACGGGTTCGTTTTTGGATGGTGCAGCGCCAAATGGCTTGTTAGGTCTCGGTATGACTACTGTATCGGTTCCAACCACTTTGGCAAGAGAAGGTTATACTTCCAATTCCTTTTCCATGTGTTTCGGACCCAATGGAATCGGGAGAATCAGTTTTGGAGATACAGGAAGCTCAGACCAAGGCGAAACGCCTTTTAATCTTAGACAACCACAGTAAGTAGTACTCTTTTTGTTTCAATAAAATTTCGGCTAATCCCATGATTTGATTATTGTACTGATATTTTCATGAATTGTTTTTAGTCCGACTTACAACATCAGTATAACTAACATCGACGTGGAAGGGAGCAATACCGCACTTGAATTCTATGCCATTTTCGACTCGGGTACCTCCTTTACATATCTGAATGATCCAGCCTATACTCTTATAACTCAGACTGTAGGTATCTTTAGTAATTCCATTCATGTTTCGCTAGATTTATTTATACTATATTGTTTCGCGTATTTACTCATGTTAAGGATATTGCTGCAGTTCGATGACAAGGCCAAGGAAAAGCGATACTCATTCTTGTCCTCATCAACTACTGGTTTGCCGTTCGAATATTGCTACGAGATGGGGTCAGTATAATCTTACAAAACCTGAAATGTAGAGTTCATCTTAATAATTCTGACTTTTCCTGTGAAAATACACAGCTCAAATCAAACAGACCTGACCATTCCAGATGTAAATCTGGTGATGAAAGGTGGCAGCATATTTAACGTCACTGTCCCGATAGTTGTAGTTACTTTGCCGGTACTGTTTCCTTTAATGCTTGTATAATTCGATTAGTTTGACTCTTTGAAATTCGATAAAGTAAACTCTTGCGCTCAATCTGCAGGGTAACGCTTACATATATTGTCTCGGTATGGTTAAAAGTGGCGATGTAAACATTATCGGACGTGAGTATCTAATGACACCATCAAATTTTGAATGTATGTTAAGTAAGTTCTTACAACATCGAATTTTTGACTCTGCAGAAAATTTCATGACGGGTTATCGAATAGTATTTGACCGAGAAAGGAATGTATTGGGTTGGAAGGCATCAGACTGTAAGTGTACAGAACAGGATTCGATTCGAACACTTCTTTTTGTTCATTTCATAAAAAAAAACATTCATTTATGTTTCAGGTTATGATAATGTTGCTAAATCCAATAATCTACCAATCAGCCCGTTAAGTCCAGGGATCCCACCGGCTACTGCCCTGAATCCTGAAGCAACTGCAAAAAACACTCCAGGTTCCGGCGTGTCCCCTGTAGGTGACTATTCTTCCAACTTGACCCCTTTGACTTTTGCATTTCTGATGGTTTTTATTCCATTCCTTATAATTGTTTGAGTATTTCTTTTTTCTTCTCTTCGAGTATTTAATTACACACACGCACGGACGGACAGACAATGATTCAGGTAGAGTAAAAAAAGCTGGAAGCATTTTGCAGGCTTCCTTCTTTAGTCTTTAATTTTCGGTCAGCCATCTGAGATAATTCCTGCTTGTAAATATCATTAGATTTTGAGCTCAAATATTGGTACAGTAATTTTACATTTTGTGTGCAAATTCTTGGAACTTTTAGTTTTTGTGCAAATTCTTGGGACTTTTAGTTTTTACAGCGTTTTTATTTTAAAGTTTCAGCTTACAATTTTTTTCTCAAGCATCTCAGCTATTTGGTTAGAGATACAAGAGCTTGAAATTGCAGTCCTTTTTTAAGAAATGTCTCTCCCCAATTAAAGTTTTTGCCAATCTAGGTTCAAATTCGTGACTTGGACTCTTATTACAATGTTATCAAAATAGACCGTTCAATCCAATCAATTCAACTACAAACCGGCATTGGTTTAAACAATTTGATTTTACGTGTTAAATTGCTTTATTAGTCAAACTCACCCGATCCGGTTAAAAGTTCAACTAGAAAAATTTAAAATTTAATAAATACAAATTTTTTTTAGTCCATTCATATTGTTTTCTGTCAGTCTCTCTCCAACTTTTCTAAAATTATGTATGCATAAACAACTTCCTACCAAATAACAAACATGGCGTAGAAGCATAGGCTCGGTAAAGAAATTGCCAAAACTTGGAGGGCCACAGATGACTCATGCATGCCACATGTATGATCAAGTGAAAGTGACAATAATCTGACCTGGTTAATGCATCTTGAACCTCTAAACTTGTCCTTAAATTCCGGATTTTCCCTGAACTTTGAAATGTTCTCAATATTCACTGAATTTGTCCCTTAACTCTGGATCACCCCCCTAAACTTTGAAATATTCTCAATGCCCCTGAACTTGTCCCTAAACTCCGGATTTCCCCCTGAACTTTGAAATGTTCTCAATGCTCCCGGAACTTGTCTAAACATTCTCCAACACCCCCTCAGTCCAACATGGCAAGTTGCTTGAGTGGACCAACAACCATGAGCATGTGAATGAAAAAATATATTTAAAAAATTAAAAAAGAAATAAGTATCTCAATATTAATATTCTAACATTACAAAAATTCAAATCCCTAAATCGTTCTTCATTTATTTAACACCCGAATCACATTTCTTTTTACAAATTTTCTTATTCATGAATGAGAAATACGAAACTGATGAAAACATTTTTTTGAAAGAGAAACGATGAAAACTTTGATAAAGGGGAATTCAAATATATTGAATTTTGATTTTTCTTTATTTTGATTTTTTTTTTATTAAATGACAATTCAAATTTGGATTTTAATTTCATAATTTGAATTCTATTTATTAACTGATATGGAAAATACGTGGAATGGTTTTTTCAATTGAACTTCTACGTCATCGTGCATTTTTTACAAACATGACCAAACTTGGTCAAATTAGAGAGGGTGATGGAGTGCTTTTAGTCAAGTTCAGAGAAAATTGAGAACGTTTAGACAAGTTCAAGGGGGTATTGAAAACATTTCAAAGTTCAAAGGAGAATCCGGAGTTTAGAGACAAATTCAGGGGGGTATTGAGAACATTTCAAGTTCAGGGGGGAATCCGGACTTTAAGAACAAGTTCGGAGGAGCATTGAGAACATTTCAAAATTCAGGGGAGAATTCAGAATTTAGGACAAGTTCAAAAGATTCAAGATGCATTAAGCATTTAACTTTGCGAACTCATCACTAACCAAATTTCAAATTACAAAATCCCACATTATTTTCTTTCCTCAATAGTCCAGGAGTTTAATATCAAATAAAAAAGGTGTGGATAGCATCCCAATTAAATATACACTACATGAAAATCATAAAATGGATGATATTTACATAAAAAACATAAAATGGCTTGACATCACATCCTACGGTTCAAAACGTTTTTTACTCAACTATTCTTAAAGCACACTCACACATTTTTTGAAAAATATGTGACATGAAACATCAAAATGCCCTGAATCTACCCTTTTTATATTTGAATTTACTCTCCCTAATTCCAATGTCGTCGGAGAACTAACTCATTTGACCCAAAATTGAATATGCACAAGTAAACCTGCAAACAAATTGAATGCTATTACCCTGTCAATCCGTCACTTAAAGACAATAGAAATGTATCAAATTGAACATACCTGTAATCTCTTTGCCGATAACTTGACAAAACAGAGTATTTTCACATAATTAAAAAATAAATATTTAAAAAACCTCAGCCATGAATAAAATAAGCAACTCTTTACGCAACAAAAGCCCTTTGATAGGCCACCCAAAGAGAAAAGAAAAGGCAAAGGCATTATCTCCATTTGTTGCCATAAATCCATTAATTATGAGTAGCTTGGCTGTTTCAGTAATGCCAAGACCTCCACTACCAATGCTTTATGCATTACTTTTTAGGCAGTAATAAATCAGTCACGACTCTTCAATTTTTAATAACTTTAGCCTTCTTTTTAACTGATTTAATTAGGCTTGACAGCTCCAGCTTATCTATACCCACTGTATCCCTTTGTTTTAATTTTTCATCTTTCTTGGACTCGCCTTTTGAGGGTAACTTAACGTGATTGGACTTCATCTTAATGGATTTTACCAGAGATGATATCTCATACTTCTCCTTCTTTGAATTCACCATCTCATTTTTATTCAAACCTGCCTCATTAGACGACAATTGAGAAGATTTCGCATCCACAAGCTCGTTTTCACCCTTCTGCTGCTTATGCGCCACCTGTCTAGCGTATGTGGCACTCCTACATTAGCCAAAAGTTACATTACAGCAAGTAGGCTACACTAAGCTAAAACCTCCTAATTTGAATATCCTATAACAGATTTGACATATTAACAGACTAATATACTGAATGATTTTAACGAGTGTCAATGATGTAAATACCTTTTGAACTGTGGATCTGTGGGATCCAATGCAAAGAGTGATGATTTGAAGAGAGCTGAAAACCGTGGATCATCGTAATCAGCAGCTGGAATTTTGCTCTCGTCTGGAACTTCGTTTCCTTTTTTGCCCTTTGACTTCAAATTATATCCCTTTAGACCATTATCAACCCCATCATCATCAGCGAGCAATAACTCAAGCTCTGCTCTACTTGCTTCTGCCGCCTCATCATTACTTTGGAGTTGCTTTTCTTCTTTATCGTTCTTACCTCGACTCTCGTGCTTTGCTTTTTTAGCTGATGGCTCTTCAACAAAGAAATCTCCTGCCTCTTTTATTTCTTCCTCATCATCACTGCTCTCATCATCAGAAGAATGCTTAGATTTGTTTTTTCGAGCCTTTTTCTTTTCCCGCTGTTTCCTGAGATGTTCTTCCCAAACAGTTTCTGCTTTCTTATCCCTTTTCTCTAAAATGCGCTTACTTAAACCCTCTAAGCCAGTATTGAAAGTAATTTCCATATCCTGGGTTTCCTCCTCATCGGAACCATCACCAGACTGAATCAAAGCGCGATACTTGTCACGTTTTTTAAGTTTTTTGCCTGTTCCATTCTCTGCACCCTCGTCATTCTCTTCCTCATCACTTTCACTCTCATCCGAAGCCAAGTACTCTTTCAACTCCAAATCAGCCAGCTGAATAAAAGCATCATATATATATCAATTATCAATACATGTGCCCAAAGCAAATCCATTTTCCTTATTTAAGAAAATATGTAGCACATTAAATTGTTTTTCGTCAACTTGGGGCGACTATACAGGAATATTTGACATTCTCAATCAATACTCGCGTTTTTATATATAATAGGCAAACAACTCAGTCAACTGCCTTTCTTTTTTGCCCACTACAGGGTGCACAATATAAGAACCATATAACATCATCTCAGTCTCATATAAGTGCTGAATATTTTGGATCTATTTCATTTACTTTGAAGATAAGAAATTTAATAATGTGGTCAGCAAACATGATATGTGTAAATGCTTTACTCCGAAATGCAGAATAAGAGAACTACAAAGATGCATAGCATTATTTGATAAAAGAGAACACATCTGTCTTGTGTTTTCTTATGACTTTTGCAAGAAGGCTACAAAAAGAGAGTAAATCCTAGGTGAGGCAGAGGGAGAATATCTTCAAATTTGTTTCATTTGTATGCAGTCCATAAGCTTAAGGTAAATTTCTCACATGAACAAAAAATGGGTTTTGAATCATAGGTAAGTAAAGGGAGAAATAAGAAGCTCCAACTGGTGACCAAATAATCATACACCATATACAAGCAGTGACACAAAAAGGTAATAGAAACTCAGTTTGGAATTTAAAATTTAAATACAAAACCCATTCTACAACAGTTTGTTACCATATGACAATTAAGGAAGGGCCACATAAATTGACAAACAAAAAGGTATTATTAACAAAATAAACAATGTAACTGCCACCTACAAGAACACGACAGAAAATAAATGTAGAGGAATCTTAGTTGCATACAAGATACAAAAAAAAATCATATCAAATTGATGATATACACTCTTTCAGACATTAATTTTTAGTATCCAATGTCAGTACAAGGAATGCAAATACCTGATCAGCATTAAATTTTTGCTTCAATGTCTTTGCACGCTGTGGTTCATCTTCATCCCACGATATAGGAATGCTACTATGTTGCAATGCTTTTGTATGGAAATCCAATCCAACATAACCTCCAGGTGCCTGAGAGAGTACTACAAATTTTTAGCTTCTATTTCAAACAAACATTACCATTTACCCAGATATAGAGCAAAATCAATTGTTGAATAATAAATAATATTCACTCCACTGCAACTTTATTTTGACATGGAAAGAATTCAGACAACAAAACTCTGCATAAGGCCTTTGCTAAAAAACGATACAATTAATAAATTAAATAAAAAATTCACATCAATATGATAAGGCATTTACCCACCTCTGTTGCAATATCACGAGGAGGATGTTTAAATTCCATAGAGTCAGGAATAAATCTTAGATCAAGCACATTAGATGATCTTTCAAATTCAACTCCATCACAAGATTTATACAAATGTTCTGCGGTTGCAACAGAACTACATTCCACTACAGCATAGTAGTACCTGACAAGAGAAAGATGTCAATTTATACACCACCTTAGAGGGAAGGTGAAATAGATGGGGTTCATGAGATGGTGAGCATTCTGTACATAAAAGCAAATAAGAACTCTACAAATTTGCTCAACTATTCTACAGAAATCTATCATAAAAAGAGATAATACAGCAATGTTTTCAGATATGAAAGTGTACCATAAATTACTACAATAGCACAATGTTAAGAAAGATATATAAACTTAGAGTAACATTAAGGGCAAGTCCAATGTAACTCTTAAATAGAGTTCTCACTTTTCTGGAGTAGGGTTGACGTCCAACCCTACTCCAAATACGGAGTAAGGTGTGGGTTACTATGAAATCTGAAATTGGAGTAACCCATACCCTACTCCATATTTGGAGTTAAATATTTTAATATTATTTATCAATCAATCAACCACGCCTTAATCGCACGCCAGGTGAAATTTTAATTAATCAATTAATTAATTAAGACATAATTTTATCAATAATTTGTATGTTTGTCTTATAATTATTAATTCCATTTAATTTATTTATATTTTATCATAATAATTTTTTATTTAAATATTAAATATGAATATATAAGTTAAATTTAGATATAACCAATTATTTTTAAAATTAAATGACATAATAAGAAATAAAATGAATATAAGAAATAGAACATATCTATTGGCAGACAATGCAATGGGTTGGACATTGCCTAAACATTAGTGAAGTATGTATTATCTATTAGAAGACAATGCAATGGCATAACCAGTTAAGAACTTAAAAAGTGAAACATGCAAAAGTTCTGTGAGCAGACCAACTACAATATTAGCATTTTGCAAAGAACTCGGGTGGACCTCTGATCATTATGCTTTTAAGAAAGATATACAAACATAAATCGCTTCAGTTTCTGACTACCTATTGCATTGTTAAAACTGCTGAAGGGGAAACATACCAATTACCAAGATATTGCACCAAGTACAATTTATCGTTTTTGTGTTCTCTGTAAAAGTTAATATAGAACCACTATAACACTACAAGATGAAGAGAATCAATACTGAATGATCTATCAGGATAAGTATTAGAAACTAGTGGCAAAAAGAGATTGAGAAACGATATAAAATCAATTACCTCATCCTGCTTTTCTCATAAGCGCGTAATTTCTCATCGTCAATTTCATCATCGTCGTCACTGTCATCATCATCCTCACCACTCTTGCCATTTTTGTTGTTTTTATTCTCACCATCAAATAAACCAACAGGACCGTTAATTTCTTCCTCTTTCATTTGTTGTAGACCAAATTCAGAGGGAAATACAGAAACTGACAAAATATCCCCACCTTTCGGAAGAAAGGAGCGCAAGACCACATACAAATCAACGGCCTACATAACCCATTAACGTGCATACTCAAGAAAGGCTTAATAAAGGAATAAATAAAGCTACACACAGATACAAGATAGAATATAAAATAAAAGCGGGGTAATTATCTAGCCAATAAATTTATTTAATGAGTGATGACACACCAAACAATTGCAAACATCAGTTCCCAAAATCACAATCTTTTTAAAATGAATACCGAAAAAATAGTGCAAATGCATCGCACAAGCTGCTTACACAGTGACCATTTATTATTGACAAATAAAGAAAGGGTATTCATCCCATTCCCACTACATATAGAGATGATTCAGATGAGAACTTTCAATTAAGAACATAACAAAAGTTGAAAGAGTTGCATTGTTCACTGGAAAAATGAAATATAAGAACACAATAGATAGTTCATACACTAAGAAAGATGGACAGGAATAGGTAAGGCTGCCATGAACAATTAATTATCCAGTAATCTTACTGATAATTTATATACACATGAAGTCTTGTGTGAAATATTTTAGTTCAGTTCTTATCAATATCCCAATGTTATATCTAGCTTATAATGGCAATGAATCTGTTTTCTCAATTTAAGTCTCCCCGTTAAGGCCCCTAGCCTATTATTAACTCTAACCACATAAATGACGTAGAGCACAAAACAGAAAACTAAAACATAAAATGGGATTGTAGATGTATGCTTATTATTTCACTATAGTATGAACCCTAGACTAAAAAACCAGGCAACATACCCTAACATGCCTCCAGTCCATATTAACCACCGCTAGCCTGCGAGTTCCATCCTCAATGGTTGGTATGTTTTCAACCTGCTACACAGTACACAAATAAAATGCAGCACACGCTAATAGAGATGATCGAGATAAAAAGTTCATAACTGATATTTTATTATACATTCACAACATTATTGTCCCATAGCCTACCTGTACTTCATGTTCATCATCCGCATAAATCACCTCCTCATCTTCATCAGTCGTAGACTCAGTGTCATCCGAGTTAGAAGCCTCCAACTCGCTAGAGGATTCACTTCCAGCCGATTCGCTATCCAATCTACCTAATTCTTCCCTGTCGCTTTCTGCTTCCACTTCCTCTTCCTCTTCACTCTCTTCCTCCTCGCTCACGGCCTTCTTCTTCTTCTCCGCATCTTCACCGGGATCTTCTACTGATCTATAGAAGTGGATAAGAGAATTTTCCGGCTTATGCTTCTTAGGCTTGCCCCGCTTGTCCGACGGTGCAGAACCCGTCGAAAATTTCTCATCATTAAACATTACTGTGAAGCGAGAGTCGATTGGGAATTTGGACTTAGGCTTCGAATCTTTCTGAAACCGAGGGTCAGAGTGTACTGAAGCGAACCGAGGGTCAGCAATAATTTTCCGACCGCCTTCCCGGTGGATTTTACCATCAGTGTCCGCAGCTGAATGTTTGCTTTTGTTTTTCTTCTTGTTCTTGTTAAAATCTGCATTTTTGGAACCCATGGCA
>CATIWQ010116992.1:0-23773 GCA_949673415.1 Euphorbia schlechtendalii | reverse complement strand
AATTGACGACTCCCATTAAAGAGTGGATAAGGTTTGATCAACTTTAGCTTTCACTTGCATACCTTACAACTTTGCTTTGCTTTCTACTTATACTTTCTATTTCAAAGTTTATGATATGTCTATGTGTCATAATGCTTATTTCATGTTAAGTCTTTTATATTAATCAAGTTATATGCGTTGGAGTTAATTTTAAGAGTAGTTTCGGGGTTAACAATATCATGTATAATCACTGGATCTATGATATAATGCTGTTTAGTGAGCCAACATTTTTAGAATGTTAACTTGCTAAATGTGGCTATGTGAGAGCGACCCATACTAAGCATAATATTAACGTTGTCCAGGTTTATATAACTGTCCTAATTCGTTTTGCCTAGGTTTAGAAAAGTTATTTCATGTGTTTCTCTGCGGTGAATCATTAAACATCTGAGTGTTTTGAACCCAAGTTTGTTAGATTAGTTTAGTGAATCATAACATCTTTGTTGAACTTTCATGTTTTCTCTGCTATACTTGTTCGTAGGGAAAATATCTATATTTAGATTCTCTAGTCTTTCACATCTATATTTACTCATTTTTCATTCTAATCTTCCTATTCAAAACCTCCAATCTATTTTTATTTTAATTACTCTATTTTCCCTTGTTGATCTTTAGACTTGGTTCCTTCCTTGTGGGTTCGATATCTTTTAAAACTACATTGCAACTATATACTTGCAGTTATCATCATTTTTCTATTTGATAAGAGGTACTAACAACACTTGTATTTTACGTGAACAAGTTTTTGGCACTATTATTAAGGATAAGCCTTTCGAAACGAGTGTAGCCAAATCTTGCAAACAAACTATTAAACTTATCAGGAGAAAAGTGGTGAACAAGTTTTATGGCATCGTTTTCAGGGAAGGCAATAGCTTTCGAAAGATCAAAGTGCCAGGGAAGGCAATAGCATTCTAAAGATCAAAGTTCTAGGGAATGCAATAGCGTTCTAAAGATCAAAGTTCTGGGGAAGTTAAGTAAGTTCTAAAGTTTTTTTTATCTTTTAGTTTTATTTCCTTGAACTTCCCTTTATCTTTGGACTTCCCTTGCAGAGAGGATTGCACAACAAAAGCTTCTAAGCTCTCCTTATCAGCTTCAAAGTGAGCATCACCAACACGGTTTTGGATTAACATTAACATCATTAGCACCATAACAAAGAAGGGAACGAGCATCAAAAATTCAATGACTCACCTAAATCCTCTTCAAACCAAATTCACGCTTTGAACTTGACTCTGATTCATCCAAAAAATCGAACTTCGACTCGGACCCATGTCCATCATCACTCTGATGAAATCATGTTTACAAAACTCGACCATCGATAAAAAAGCAACCATAGAATACCCAATGAGATGAATCCTGGGGGAACGCATGCACTAGCATAAGAGGGAATCAATTTGGAAAGGCCCCTCATGCAATAAAGCTTCTACTATCGGCCATGCCCAGTGCTCCAAAACCAACAACGCCTGCAATAGACAAACATATATCATATGATAAATGTTGTTCATCCATAAAGTCATTCATACATGCATACGCATCATGTCACTTACAGGTGAAGGTAATTTTAAACCGAAGCAATGCCATTCCGATGAGAAAAAAGCACATGAGGAAACTACAAGTTCAAGAAGATGTCGGAGCAGCACATCATCAAAATTGAGAATGACAATGGCCCAACTCAAGTCATTTCAACTTTCATCAAGTTCAAGCCTACCTAAACCTCTTTTAAGCAACATTAAAACATCACAAAAGCCTCCCAAAATAGCGGAGCGGCCATCGGGACATCCCCGAAAATCTCAAACTCAAATTTCCACTTTTATCATAGGCCTCAAGAAAAATTTCTCAGAACCCTCATGTTTTAATTCTTGATTGAAGGGGAAAATTTTTTTTCTTTCAGCAATCTCAATCAAGGAATTAAAACATATGTCACAAGTATCTACTAATAAAATTCCTCATTCTTGCAGGTACCCCTTCAACTCACAAGGGGCATACAATTCAGACCGCAACGGTCAACCATCCCACAGCGGATTTCGACGAAGACTTACCATAGTCGACGTGTCATCAAAGGCATGGAGCACACGGCTTTCATCCTTTCCCCAGTAGTTCCGAGGGTCACAGTCAACCCAGAGGTTAACTCATAAGGGGCATACAATTCAGACCACAATTGTCAACCATCCCACAACGGATTTAAACGAAGACTCACAGCAGTCAACATATCATCAAAGGCATGGAGTACACGGTTTTCATCCTTTCCCCAGTAGTTTTGAGGGTCATAGTCAACCTAGAGGTCAACTCACAAAGGGCATACAATTCAGACCGCAACTGTCAACCATCCCACAGCGAATTTCAATGAAGACTCACATCAATCAACATATCATCAAAGGCATGGAGCACACAGATTTCATCCTTTCCCTAGCAGTTTTGAGGGTCACAGTCAACCCAGAGGTCAACTCACAAAGGGCATACAATTCAGACAGCAACGGTCAACCATCCCATAGTGAATTTCAACGAAGACCCACAGCAGTAAACATATCATCAAATGCATAGAACACATGGCTTTCGTCCTTTCCCCAGTAGTTTCGAGGGTCACAGTCAACCCAGAGGTCAACTCATAAGGGGCATCCACCATAAACTTTCTATAGTCCGCGTACCCTCCTGGACTTTCAATAGTCCATATCTCTTTTCAGACATTTTACAGTCAACTGACTTTCTACAATCCGCATTTTCTTCAAACTTTTTACAATCAACAAATGTTTTACATCTGCATTCCTTTTCAGAATTTTTACAATCAATGGACTTTTCTACAGTCCTCTTTCCTTTTGACTTTCTACAATCAGCAAACTTTCTAGAGTTCGCAATTCTCTGACTTTCTATAGTCAATGAACTTTCTACAGTTCGTAAACTTTCAACTTTCTATAGTTGGTGAATTTTCTACAATTCGAATTCTTTTTTAGACTTTTTATAGTCAACGGACTTTCTACAGTCCGCATTCCTTTTTAGACCTTTTATAATCAACGAACTTTCTACTGTCCTCTTTCCTTTCAACTTTCTACAATCGATGAATTTTCTATAGTTCGCGATTCTCTGACTTTTTACAATCATACAAACTTTCTACAGTTCACATCTTTTTTTACTTTTTACAGTCAATGAACTTTTTATAGTTCAAATCTTATCCCGTCCTTTTTTCGATCAGTGGATTTTCTACAGTCCACGTCGTCAGTAGGCTTGTCACAGCCTGCATATGGGATTCTCAACTAAGAGGACGAAGGCACACAGTCAACGTTCTCTCCCTAACAGTTCCAGTGATATCAACCAGCCAAAGGTCAACCTTAATGGGACAATGATTGCCAAGCATGCAATTCAAAAGTGGCATCAAGAGACTAATCCCTGAAAGATGCCGCACCGAGATGAAAGCTTCCAACCATCACCCCAAAGAGTGACAACCGCGACCAGGTAGGTATTATCTCTAAACCCTGCTTCTCTTTCAATCGTGGGACCATACTGATCTCATATCAGCAGTGATCCCACGAGGGGCAGCCTATGAGCATGGGATTTTTACGTCCGACTCACGAGTTCGATGATGAAGTTGTAATGTTTTTTCGTTGCTAGTTTTTCACTTTTTACAAGGTCTTAAATTCATCCGAAGGAAGCTTGCTTTGTTTCTTTAAGCCCTAACCCTTTTTTTAAGGAAAATTCAGAATAAAAAGTACAAGGTAAAGAAGCCAGTGTTAATGTTAGTACTGATATCACAATGTCGATACCAACATTGCCAATGTCGTTAATGACATCGCAATGTCGTTAACGACATCATCTTTACATGCAAACAAAAAGATGCAATTTCTGTATCATTTAGTAAAAAAGACCCATCTTTACCCCATAATTTCATATTCTTTTCACTTTAAACCATGCCTAAATAATGTTCATCCTACTTAGTCAAGAATGGAGGGAAGAAAATCATGCAAAAGGAAAAAAACAAGTGGGTGAACCACATAAGCAAGTTGGGTACTTTTTGGATTGAATGGAGCCCATAAGGGTTGAGTTAAGTCAAAGGTAGAGGGGGGAGGAAAGAGAGCTAGAATTATCATGCAAAAGAGAGAAGGGAGAGTTCAAAGTGTTCTTGAGTAAGTTTGAGTGTTCTTGAATGGTTTTTCTTGAGTTTTTACATTAAACTTAGACTTTAAGCTTCCCACAACTTGAGATTTCGGGTTAGTTAGATTAAATCCTTGAGGTTTAGACTTGAATGGAGAGTCTACAACATCTTTATCACTCACTTTAAGGTTACTACACCTTCTAAAACATCTACTTTGGCAAGGAATAGACCCCTTCCAAAAATTTTCGATAAATCACCAAATCCAACCAAAAATAAACAAGGAGAGCTTCCTGGAGGACTTCATGGACCTTAAAGAAAGTGGATTCATGAATAAGGGGTAAGCCTCTGAGTTTTTAGAGTTTGTGCTGACATTTATATGCTTTTCTTTTTGAAGTTTCATTCTCTTTTCGGTTTTTTCAATTTTTTTGCACACCAATCTATTTTCCAGAAAATGCAATATGATTTCAAATATTTTTGAGTATTTTGTTTATATATAAATATTTTACTCATATTGAGCTTTTTGGAATGATAAGGATCATCCAAATCGGTTAAGTATAGCAAAAGTTATGATCATTTGAAGTTTTGGATTTTTGTTTTGCTGTTTCTGTGTGTTTTCTACAGGTATGGAGCCTTGATGTTGTTAAAGACATTACTTAATGTCATTAATGACATTGCAATGTCATCAACAACATTGTCTTTGGCAGAATTCAATTTCATTTCGTTTTGCTCCGTTTCGAATCGTTTAAGCTCGAAACGACCCTCTGAGACCCTTCTGAGTTTGGAAATGCATCATTGGGGGTAACAAACCTCTAAATTGTAATTATTTAGGATTTATTTATGATTTATTAATGTATTAATATGTTGATTAAGGTTTGGAGTAGCAACAGAAGCGCTTCGAGCCATTCATATTGATATCGCCCTTCACAGGGAAGTCGGTAACGATATGGATGACATCGTTTCCATTGTTAACCCACACGATGGCTATGTTATTTGGCATAGATTTATGTTTCTAAATGTTGTTTTAGGTCACCCATACAAAGGGAACTCAAGTTCCCAGATAACCGACCCAACTATATAACATGCGGCATTTTCACTTATAAAAATGGCTAACATAGTTGAAAATAAAAAATGAATTGTTTTCACGAAATAAGAACTTCGAAATCTCTATTGTTTTTACCTCGACCACACGGGTCTGACAAAATCAAAATGAACATACTTGTAATTACTTGTGATGTGTGTATTTATGCTAACCTTTGTGGATGCAGGTAGTCTAGGATAGATTTATGTTAGGATTTAATTTCCTTCAGGTATCGCTTACAATTTTGA
The DNA here is from genome assembly GCA_949673415.1 of Euphorbia schlechtendalii. Lineage (NCBI taxonomy): Eukaryota > Viridiplantae > Streptophyta > Magnoliopsida > Malpighiales > Euphorbiaceae > Euphorbia > Euphorbia schlechtendalii. The sequence goes on along the minus strand of CATIWQ010116992.1, from coordinate 18,336 downwards.
AATTAAATGTAATATTTATTAGATATTGATGTATTCTAGGTGATTATATTCCTTAGATTTCAACGTATTTAGGTGATTTGTAAACCCCCAAACCCAATGATTTAATTAATCTCCCCGTAGAATAGGCACATTTAATTTCCTACGTGTTTACTTTCTACAACTTACTTACCATTTTATGCATGTGTGATAAAAAATAAACTGAAAATATCTAGTTTAGTTCGAATATTATAAACGTGGTTTCTCTCATAGTGTAATTTAACTCAAATGATGATGAAATAGATAACTCATCCCGGACCCGAATCTCTGAACTATGGTATCGCTTATGCTTAATGGATCTAGGCTATACCAAATTTTTCTGGAAGAGTGAATCCGGGTGGCGACTCTGAGTACCATAGGCTACAGATCCTAATCTCGAGCAACACCATTTTACTCCAAGCAGCGTGTCCTTCAAAGATTTGCTCCTTTCAAAAACCCCGGCCCAATCTCACAGGGCCGAAGCCTCGCTACGACCGTGTTGGTCCAGAACATCATCTACTCATAGTTGTATGAGTGTAATTGCAAAACACTTATCAATAAAAGTTTTTGTTCTTCAACATTCATTTGTTCAATGTTCACAAGGAATATCATCCTAACGAAGGTTCTGTACGAGTCGAGACCGAATTCAAAGTAGACGCAGGAATTGCGGGAATTGACGACTCCCATTAAAGAGTGGATACGGTTTGATCAACTTTAGCTTTCACTTGCATACCTTACAACTTTACCTTGTTTTCTACTTAGACTTTCTAATTCAAAGTTTATGATATGTCTATGTGTCATAACAAGTATTTCATCTTGCATCACTTATATTAATGAAGTTATATGCTTTCAAATTAACTTTAAGAGTAATTTCAGGGTTAACAAGATTGTGTATAATCACTAGATCTGTGATTATAACGCTGTTTAGTGAGCTAACATTTTTGGAGTGGTAACTTGCTAAATATGGCTATGTGAGAGTGATCCATACTAAGTATAGTATTATTTTTGTCCAGGTTTTTATAAGTATTATAATTCGTTTACCCTAGATTTAGAAAAATCATTTCATGTGTTACTCTGCGGTGAATCATAGGATATTTGGGCATCTAGAACCGAGTTTGTTGAAGTTTTTAGTGCATAAAACATTCTTGTTTATCTATATGTTTTGCATCTTCTCTAATCTATTCATGCAGCTATCCATTCATCAGTCTACCATTCAAAAACCTTCAACTTATTTTATTTTCTTTTGTTTCGTAACTCTAGTTGATCCTTAGAAACGAATTCCTTCCTTGTGAGATCGATATCTTTTAAAACTACATCGCAACTGCATAATTGCAGTTATCATCATTTTTCTATTTGATAAGCGATACTGACAACACCTGTTCATATTTAGAACTTTTATATTATCAATAGAAAAGTGGCGAAAACCTTGCATCTAGTATATTTTTTAAATATGTGTAAAAAAATGGTACTGAAATCTTTTAGTGATAACAAAATTAAACAGGAAGAACAAATAGTACGAGAACGATGTCATCCCAACCTTCAAGTACAAGGTCAATGACATATCAAGCAAGACATTCTGGGCAGAACTATTCTTCCAGGGAGAATACGGTACAAGTGAGGTAAGATATTGAAAACTTATTTGTATTTGGTAGACACATGGTAGGCATGAAAAAATGCATTGGAATCTATTTGTATTTGGTAGGCTCATGGTAGGAAAAAAAATTGTAATGATTCTTGTTTGTAACTGATAGGAATATGGTAGTTACATGGTAATAGAAAACATGTAAATTATCTTACATGTAACTGGTAGAAACATGGTATGAAAACAAGTTGTAATGGATATTGTATGTATGTGGTAGCAACATGGTAGTTACATGGTAAGACAACAGAAATTGATATGGAACTGGATTTTTTTTTTGTAGAAACATGGTAGGCACATGGTAGGAAAACAAAAATTGTACCGGACCTTATTTGTAACTGGTAGGAACATGGTAGTTAAATGGTAATAGAAACAACATGTGAATTATATTACATGTAGCTGGTAAAAACATGGTATGAAAACAAGTTGCAATGGATATTGTATGTATGTGGTAGCAACATGGTAGTTACATGGCAGGACAACAGAAATTGACATGGACCTAGAATTTATCTGGTAGGAACATGGTAGGTACATGGTAGGATGTGCCAAAAACCACACTTGACCTACATGCTCATTTTCAATAACTTATACACATCAAATGATTATATTGTTGCAACACCTTGATCTTGGCATGTACTTTTTGAGGAAAAAGGGAAAGTATTGCAAAAGAATGAAATATAACTTCACCACAATAGACCTTGAATTTGATGAGGTGGTGAAAGAAGTTATTGCAATGATGGACACAGAGGGAAGGCAAGAGGAGTTGGATAAATGCATGAACTTGGAAAACCAGATCGTAGAGAGGATGTTGGGTGTACGGATGTAATGTATCTTGGCATGGGAACAAGTTAACCATGTGTACTTCCCAATGATGGTGGAGTAAGAGCACTGGATCTTAGGGAGATTTGAAGTGAAAACCAGGAAACTTTACATATACGATTCATTGAGAAGCAGGCCGAGCAAAAACAACACAACAATCGCGGTAACAAGATATGCAAGGATAATCCCATTCTTCATCAACAAATTCAATTTCTGGGTTTTCGAGATTTCTATAATTCACAACCATACACAAGCAAAGACCCACTAGAACCACTAGAGATTGTCATGGTCAAAGACTTGCTACAGTAGAAAAAGTGGTAAAAAGAACTCACTCTAACTATCCCTCTTTCTACTTGTCTATTTCCATATAACTATATATCTATCTATTTCCTAAAACAAAATGAAATACTAAAATGTTGTTGTTTTAAAATGAAATTTGCAGTAATTGTGGTATATTTATATTGAGTTACGCTGAATACGAGAAAGAACAGAAGAAGATGCCAAAGAGATTCAATGCAAATCAGCAGAGGAAAAGATTGAAGCTGAGCTTATATAAACATGGAGAAAACAAATTTGGAACTGATTAAGAGAGTGAAGGATATGCATAAATCAGTAGCAGAAATTTATTAAATGTAGTTAAATTCAGATTACAGAACAATTTAGATCTAGTTTTATGTTGTTTGGAACAAGTTTACACATAGTTTTTCGATTTTAGAAATTGCTTTAGATGATTAGCAAATTGTGGTCGTAGCTTTTTTTAAAATTTTAATATGATGAACAAAAAGACATTAGAAAAGGAGATTGTTAACAAACTTGTTAACATGGTAGCAAAACTAATTTCTAACTGGCAGGAACATGGTAGGAACAAGTATAAGTAACTGGTAAATACATGGTAAGAACATGGTAGGAACAAGTATAGTTGAAAAAATGGCCATGAAATAGTCAAAATTAAAAGAAATGGCTGCCTAATAATGAGGTGGTGTAATGAACTAAGAATTACTATTTGGTAGGAATATGGTAGGGACATGGTAGGAACAATCTTGTAAACACAAAACAACAGCTAAAATGCATTTAAAAAAAGTGACTATAACAAATCAAAGATAATACATATTAAACAATCCAACGAACAACAACTTAAATTCAAAATGCATTTCCATAAAAAAGATTAAATTATCTAACATCAGATAGGTATTTGGTAGCAACATGGTAGAGACATGGTAGGAACATAGAAAAAGAATAATATTTATTTAAAAGGACTTTAATAAAAAAAATAACAATAAATTGCAATTTAAAGAAAATTATACAATCAAGTAACATGTATTCTAAAAAGAGAAAAAAATAAAAACATCACTTAGCTCCCGAACAAGTTCTCCTATTATGTCCACTAACACCACAAGAGCTACAACGTACAATGAATTTTTTATCTCCCTCTCAAGCAGCCCTAAATCTCTATTTTCTTAGCCTCCCAGTTTTTTTAACACCGTTCGGTGGAAGAATGAATTGATCATCAATATCTAGAGGTATTTCCCAATAATTCCTCGAAGGCATGGGGAAAACAGTTTGCGCATAAGTAGCAACCATCTTTTATTTGGTGAAATAGGGAGAGCAAAAATCTTTTGATGATAAACGGTTCTTCCTTATGTAAGCAAGCGCATGGGCACAAGGAATCTCATCAATTTGGAACTTCTGCACGTACATGTCCGTTGTACTATGTCAACCACATATTCAAAACCATTCCTCTTCACAGACACCAAATCATCAGTAGATTACACCAACTAAGAAATGAAACTAAAACAGAAATATAAACAAACATACATAATCAGAATAGGGGGGACAAACACAAAGAAACAAAAAAAAAAGAAAGAAAAATGAAGTCATGCCAACCTCTCTATCTTAGCAGCTAAATCATACTTTTTCAGAAACCTCTTATGATACCTCTTAGTCAAGTCAGTCTGAATTTTTCTAACAATGATCCTGTTTGTCTTGAAAATCTTTTGCACTAAATTACGCAAGAAAGCGACGAGGGATGAAATGGGAAGACTCTTGGCTGCTTTTGTCAAAGAATTGAGGTACTCCGCATTGTTCGATGTCATAGCACTATATCAGTTTGAGGTCAAATGTGCTCGGCTCCATTTATCAACACCAACACCAATCAAATATCCTGGAATCCCTTCATTTATGTTTACCAAATGAGACATATTCTCTTTGAAATGGAGGATCGTGTAAGAATAGCTTGCAAGCTTAAAGTACTTTGTCATTTCTACTATGTTGCTCCTGAAATTTGTTTTTAAGTTTTTAAGTAAATGATAAGTGCAGATTCCATGCATAAAACCAGGAAATACTTTAGCGCAGCCTTTTTCAATACTTGTATGGCAGTCCGAAATAAAAACCATATTAGGTCTGTCACCAAATGCTCCCCTGAATTGTTGGAAGAACCACTCCTAAGATTCATCATTTTTTCCATCAACAATAGCAAAAGGAGGAAAAATCATTTCTGAAAAAAACATATAAAAAACACAATTAGAAATGATTATCCAATAGTAACATGGGAGGAACATAGTAGGATTAGGGAAAAAAATCAAAAGAAAATAGAATCAGGTATCTATCCGGTAGGAACATGGTAGGGACATGGTAGGATCAGGGAAAAAAATCAAAGAAAATAGAATTAGGTATCTATCCGGTAGAAACATGGTAGGGATATGGTAGGATTTGGGAAAAAAAAAACAAAAGAAAACATAATCAGGTACCTATCCGGTAGGAACATGGTAGGGACATGGTAGAATCAAATAAATGACAAAAAATTAGTAGAAATTAGATGGGGAATCAAAAGGAAAAATTCACAAAACCAACAACATAAATATTGAAAACTCAATAAAAAATTTAAACACATTATAAAACACAACAATTCAAGAAAAAAGAGAAAATATAATTAAAATGAAATAAAACCTGCAACAGCATATGCACAAGCACATAGCAGCATGTCATTGTAGCAAGTCTTAAAAAATGTGGCATCTACAACTACAACAGGACTGCAATGTTGCAAGCCCTGAATACAAATGAAAAAAATACTTAAACCTAAGTCGTCCATCCATTACAAGGTTAAGAATGGAACCAGGATTTGTTTTCTAAATCATGAACATGATACTAGGCAATGTGCTATAAGAATAAAATGATGTCCCTCATATCAACTTCAATGCCTCTTCTCTGGCACGCCACGCTTTCTGATAGTTGATATTCGCACCCAATTCATTTCTCACATCATTAACAATGTCAACCAGATTGTAAGTCGTATTTTCATTCAAATAAGAATTCTTAATATATTTGGCAATCACAATCCTCGTTGCCTGCTCACTATTCCTCAAGTTAATATTGCAAGTGTGTTTACCACAAAACTTTCTCACTACAAAAACTCCACTGCTTTCTCGCTTTTATGATCTAAAAAGCCGTGAACATTCTGGATCAACGCAATTCAGATAGTATTGCTTCACGCATGATTTTTTTACTTTAAATTGAAAGTTCTTCTTTATGGTATAAAAGCTCATACATCCTTCAACACTGATTTATCCTTGAAAACTTGATTAACTTAACATAGTCAATCGCAGATTCAGAGATCTCAACATCCTGAACATCCTCTTCAATAGAATCTTGATCCACCAAGCAGTTTATCCTCTCCATAGCCATGTTGGTAGCATTCTCAATGTAAACATCATGATCATCAAAAGAATCTGGAACAACAATGGAACTTGAAGGACAAACATCTAAATCCATTTGATTCTCAACTTATTCCACTTCTACCATGGACAAATCATGCTCTTGTTCAATTTCAGAACCTAAAAAAGAAAAAGAAAAAGTATAAAATACAATTACACAATGCATCAAGGAGGGTAGAGAATAACATGGTAGCCACATGGTAGAAACATCAACTTGAAAAAACCAAACAAAAAAAGGAAACCAGCATACTATCTAGTAGGAACATGGTAGGGACATCAAGTTGAGAAACCACACAAAAAGGAATCAGCATACTATTTGGTAGGATCATGCTAGGGACGTGGTGGGAACATCAAGTTGAAAAACCAAACAAAAAGTAATCAACAAACTACTTGGTAGGAATATGGTAGGGACATGGTAGGAATGGCATAAAAGGAATCAACAATCTACCTGGTAGGAACATAGTAGGAATGACTAAAATACAAAATATAGCTATAATTTTCATGAAAAAACAATAAAATTAAAAGTGACTTGCTAATCTAATGAGAATTGGGGGGGGAGGGGGGAGAATTGTACTACATCAAAATAAAAAGCAATAATCTATTATAATTGGTAGAGACATGGTAGTGACATGGTAGGAATGACTAAAATACAAAATATAAATATAATTTTCATGAAAAAACAATAAAATTAAAACTGACTTACTAATCTAATGAGAATCAGGAGGAAGAATTGTACTACATCAAAATAAAAGTAGTAATTTGTCATAACAAGTAATGACATGGTAGGAAAATATAAACACAAAAATAACCAAAAAACCAATACAAAATCATGAAAAAGTAAACAAATGTATACCATCAGGTAGCTACGTGGTAGTAAACAAATAGACAACAAAAAACAACAATATATTACAGTAAATAACAGATTCACATAAGAGAAAAACATAAAAATTACAGAATTCATCTAAATAACAAAAACAACATATCTTACCTCCAACAGCAGGAATAACAATAGGAAACTTAGTGATACATATAGGATAATCATTGAGAAGAATACTGCGTGATCTACAAGAAATAAAAAATTAAAAAAAGCTTTCGCTGTTAATCTCCATAGCAGGAATTCCAGTCGAAACTTGAAATTCAATTTTCAACTCCTCTACACTCTGATCTATTCTCAGACTTTCATACAGGAGATTTTTGAAATATTCAAAAGTAAACTAACTAGAAATCATGACACCAGCGACAATGTAACCAACAAAATTGAAATTCGGAAGTCCAATCTCCAAAATAATAGAGCAAAATCGAAACCCTATCCATCACAAAAATTGAATCAAAAGACAAAAGAAAAGAAAAACAAGATTGAAATAACGTTAACAGAGGAAGAGAAAAGAAAAGAAGAAGAACGCGCAACAGCAAGAGAATAAGAACGCGCGAAGAAGGAGACTGTATATGAAGAATGTAAAAAATAAAACTAAAAGTTGGTTAAGGGTACAGAAAATAAAGAAATATTTAAGAGGGTATGAAAGTAATTGTATCTCTCATTTAGGTCATTTATAACAATTTCCCATAAAAATACTTTATTTATTAGCTTTCCTATTATTAGAAAAAAAAATAAGAAACAATATTATTTTAAAATTTCACCATCAACATTAAAAAACTCATTTTCGTCTGTCAAAAAAAAAAAAAAGAAAATTGAGACACATTTATTCTAAAATACCGGGCACATGTAAAAATACGCGTTGTAGACAGCTTTGCCCCTTTCTTCTACAAGTCAATTTCAGAATTGAAACAGGAAGACACATCTTCTTTTCTCAAGGCAATGGAAAAACTCTGGTAAATCACAACGTCTTGTTTGCGCCTTTTTTCTCTGCATTAATCCAAACACCTACACTTTCCTGAAGTTCGGGATTGCTCTCTGATTATTCTCAATGGCGGTTAGTAAGAAGTTTCCTTTTCGTTTTAGCTTTTGCACTTACTGTTATTTGTACATAGAGTTATGAAATTGTAAAATTGGAAGGTATGCAATTGGATTTTATACACTATCGATTGTATTTTTTTTTCAATTTTATCATTTTTGCAAATCCAGATATGAAATCTAATGTTTGAAAGATATGAATATCTTTTAGCGTATGGTAGAAATTGATTGTGTGTGTGGTTTTGTGAAATAAATACCAAGTAAAATGGGATACATTCTCGTGGACTCAGAAGAGTGAGAGTACAACATTCAACCTCACCAGTATAATAGCTACTCAAAACAACCTAACAATGTTTGTAAGTAGAGAGTCTTCGATAAGCTTCATTTTTTTTCAGTGTAATGATTTTTTTTTATCCAACGGTTTGAAATTTTAGTGATGAGAGAGTTAAACATTTTCTGTAAGGAATTGAATGACAATCTCAGTATTTACATTTGCTAATTATGCTGGAAGCATGTGCTAATGCTTTTGTAGAAGTAGATTTATACTTCAATAAACAAAGAATGTACAAGTTCAAAAGAAGCATGAACGATTTCATCCGAAAAGCAATTTTTTTTTTGTTTTGCGTATCTTAACAGGACTCTCTTTCTAAAATGTTTCACTAAGGAACCCAATTACTTTTTTTTTCCCTTTATTCCTTATAAATGAAACTACAAACTCTCTTCTCTTTACAAATTCATCCTCATTAGATGTTTTCGGATCATTACTCCTATTGTATTGTCAGACCACTTGGGGATAAATAAAGAAATGGTTTCACAATTATTATGGAGGGTGGTATTTGTCCCTGCCTTTCCCTTGCTCCAGGCATGCTTTACTTTCCCTTTTCTCTTACAAACCTTGCAGCATTACCAACTCGACCTAGATTATCCTTCCTCCTTCCCTTCCGTATTTTGGAGTCACTTACTAGTTGGAATTGGCATGCTGATATCACCGAGTGTTCAGCTTTTTCACTTATCTACTATTTAGATAGGGGATTTGTCTTGGAAAATACAAATAATGTCTTTTTAAACCATTCTATATTATTTGATTATATATATGAACTTAATTTTGATCTTGGGGTACACTTTCTAATGATTTTCTTGATCTCATATGCTATGCTTTTTGGAAGCATGTGTGTCTATGAGTATACTTTTTTTTATATTGAATAACCAAGTTGCACATATGGGAGTTCTTAGAGTTAATGTTTGTATTTTTATGTTCCAAAGTTTCTAGTCAATAGTAGTCTGTAGTCTTTGTTGGGCTGGTTTGTAGTATGGGTTTCTTAATGTATATATAATATTTTGAAATTTGAATTGAACTAAATTTTTTGTAGTATAGATAGTTTTGGTTTCTGAAGAACATCAATTTGTTTACATGTGTTCATTTCAGATTCACAATGAATTTCTGAAAAATTTAAAAATTAAATTAATTTGAGCTCAAATCTAGGTGTTGTTTTAGACTTCGAATGCCCGGCATCTCGTGATATTTTACTTGAGGCGAAACTTACAAGCAACTTTCATCTCCAATTCATGCCTTTTAAACTAGTGGTCTGGTTATCCTCAATGCTACTTTGAATTTCCTTCAGCTTCCTAATGTGCTTTGTATTTAGCTAAGTTGATATTTATCACATACTATTTTCTCTGTGTTATGGCAGATAAGAACCGTGAAAGTCAGCAACGTCTCCTTAGGTGCAACCGAACAAGACATAAAGGAGTTCTTTTCTTTTTCCGGTGAAATTGATTATGTTGAATTGCATGGGTTAGTTTCATTTATTTTAGTCTTTAATTACACTTTATGCATTGACTGGCTACTTAGTTTCAAAAAGAGGTTTTTGAATTACGGAGTAGCCTTAGATAATAGAAGAATAACATGATAACATATTTGAAAACTTAGGAAAGTTAGACAACATAAAAACACGAAAAAGTTGCAAATTAATTATATACGATTTGAGTAAAAGTTGATGAAGAAATTTTAGTTTGGAACAATTCCAGTTGAAATATAGAATGCCAATTTCTGGAAATTATTTTCTAAATCATAAGAAACGAGTTTTTAGTTTCTGGTACAAGTAGAATCACACCCATAAACGCTTTGTACTGGTTCTGCGAGTGTCAATTTCCGAAATGAAAACACTAGTATGGAAGAGTTTACCTGCATCATGAAGGTATAGTTGCTTGTTGATAAAATTACGCCATCGTATTAAGCTCTTTTTTCTTTCAGCGTTAACGAGCGATCTCAAATAGCATATGTCACCTTCAAAGATCCCAAGGGGGCAGAGACTGCTGTTTTTCTATCGGTACATTACCGTCTCAGTTCTCATACAACTTCATTTAATATGCTAATTACTTATTCCATCATGCATACTAATATTTGCTTATATAGTGTAATAGTTGCTAAATCTATATTTTTGTATAATTATTGCGAGTCTCTTACAGAAATTTTACCTGGATTAAACTGAATATTGTGTCTTTGACAGTCTGAACTTTGTTTTCATCATTTTGTTTCAGTACTTTCTGAAATTTAATTACAGAAACTGATGCACTATGATGTTTCTCAAAATGGTTGATTAGTATCTTGGAGATGATTTTGTATTCGTAATTTATTCTTTCCGGATGCTATTATGATTTGTATTGGATGATGCTTATTTCTAACTATAGGTAAATTTACGTTTTTGTTGCATTTTCTCTTTCACTAGCTAATCTTATTGGAATCCTGTTGAGATACTTGGTAGGGACATAAATCTGGTTTTATTATTTATTGTGCTCTAAAGCTGGCAGTAGCATAAATTCTAACAACTTTTGCCAACCTTATGGAGTTCCTCTTTGTCATAAATGACTAGAGTTGTAACTTGCATGAACTTTTGTATGAATTATGGTTTTATCTTTTACTGCATGTAGATGCATAGTTGTTAAATGGGTCCTTTAGTTTTTTTTTAACTCTCATATAATCATCATTGTCAATTTGTTATTACGTGATAAAATATACAGAAACAGGAAAATAAAAAGAGAGTAAAGACAACATACAATAAAAATGCATGCCCCCTTCTCATCATCTTCAATTCAAGAGACATTGATAAACAAATAGACAAAATAAGACAAAAATTAATGCCAAGTATATTTCTTATCTAGATGGGAAGTAGTTATTAGATTTTTGGTTAATTATCTTAGTATTTCTTGATATGTTAACTTTGGTTAAACTTTTGAGTTATTATTAGAATTTCAAGTTTATGACTGTGTGATCATGCATAATGAAATTTGATATGAATTAATGGTTAATACGTGTTATTATTCCGTTTTAGGAATGCTAATTGTTGTTTACTGTAGATTTTTGCATTAATTATTTTGTTGTGTGCCTTGTGTCCTTCGTTGGCATCTGTAACAACTGTGTGGATGAAACTTTTTGCTCATTTGTCGCTGTGATTTGTCATCCAATGTGAAACATACGATATCCGACCCTTTATTGTTTTGTTCCATCTTCATTCTTTCCTTGTTGTTTTTCTATTTGTTACAAAATGGAGGAGCAATTATAGGAATTAGATTTATTTAATTCTGTTCTAGATTCAAATTCAGTTATTGTTGTATAATTACATGTAACATCTCTATGCAATATACAATGCAATTAACAAAATGTTGTATTCTGGGTTCAATTATTTGTGTTTTTGTTTCTTCTCCCTAGCTCTTCTGTAGTTTCTTTTCAGAGTTTATAGGGTTTTTCGGTTTTTCAATCACTTGATTGATTTTCCAACCTATTTTCTTTTCCATTTAGCAAAACTTTGAGGTGGAAGTTGTGTACATGTTAGATTGTAGCAGTGATTTGGAATTACTATTTTTTTTTATTTCTCACTTATACTTGTATTTTGGCTCAACAATTGAGGTTGAGCTTATGGGATTGGATACTCCGAGTACTACTCATATGTGCAATGACAATTGTTGGGATATTTAGCTTCTTAACGGTTGTGGTTAGCCAAAGATTGCAGCATTTACTAGTCTCGGTTATGGAATTAGTTTTTGTAGTAGATCAATGGTTTTTTTTTGGATGTTTCAATTTCTTTTCAAAACATCACCTCCTTCAGATCGGTTATTGTGTTGCAAGTTTGAATTGATGTATTGTGTTTTTTTGTTATAATTAGATTTATCGCTTTATATATGTAGCAAGAGCTTAAACATTTATACTCAAACTTGAGAGTAGTGTTATAAAATCTAAGAGCGATTCTAGGAATGGTTTTAGAAGTTATTGTAGGAATTTTATTTATTTCTTTCCTATTTTAGATTCAATTGCTCTTGTATAAATACCTAAAGCATCTCTATACAAACTACAATACATTTTTTCACAAAGTCTATAAACTTTAACACTTTCTTATAATCGGATCTTAAGCGCTTATGCTGATCAGCAGCACTTGTATTCTTTCTTGGAATTCATATTGTATTTGTTGATTATTACTGCATTCTTCAGGGTGCCACAATAGTTGATCAATCGGTTACCATTGAACTGGCCTCAGATTATACTCTTCCAGCTGCTGCTTCAGTCCCAACCACTGTAATACCCTTGAGCGATACATCGAAAATGCTTTTACATACATATTAGGCTACATTTATGCATCATCAACTCCCTCAACCTGTTCCTTATTTGCCCCCCTGAACTTTGAAAAGGTTCCCATAGCTCCCTCAACTTGGCAAAAGTGCACTGGTTTGCTTCCTGAATGCCACGTGTCAGCTTCTGGTTGGTTTAACTTTTCAAATATGCAATTTTTCAGATTTTTTTCTCTTCAATCAAAAGCTGACACGTGATATCCAGGGGGCAAATTGGTGCGCTTTTGCAAGTCAAGGGAACTACAGACCTTTTCAAAGTTAAGGGGGGCATTGGGCGAAATGAGACAAGTTGAGGGAGCTGGTGATGCAATATTATCAAGACTTTCAACTTGCTAAGTTTCACTTGCGTGGCAGGTAGAAACCGACACAAAGGCACCAGGTGGTGAATCTGCTATCCGAAAGGCGGAGGATGTTGTAACCACCATGCTTGCAAAGGGCTTCATCCTAGGAAAAGACGCAGTCAACAAAGCCAAGGCAATCGACGAGAATTATCATCTCACATTCGCCGCCACCTCTAAAGTCGCATCCCTGGATCAAAAAATCGGCTTAACCGAGAAAATCAACGCCGTGAATGTGAAAGTGAAGGAAGTTGATGAGAAGTTTCGGGTTTCTGAGACGACCAAGTCTGCCTTAGCTGCTGCTGAGCAGACTGTAACCACCGCAGGATCGGCTATAATGAAGAACCGTTATGTGTTAACCGGGGCTTCGTGGGTCACAGGTGCCTTCAGCAGAGTTGCTAAGGTTGCTGAGGAAGTTGGACAGAAGACGAAAGAGAAGGTTCAGGCTGAAGAGGAAAAGAGCCATATTGCGGAAGGATACACCCAAATCCACGAGTCTGATTCTCCAAATATGAGTGAGACAATGTTGTCCAAAAGGTCGCTTTAATGCAACTTGGTGCTTTGGTTTCCCTTTGTTATGTAGATATTGTCAAATCTGCCGGGGATTTGCTATACATAAAAAAAAATTGCAGTTGAATTTCTGTATTTTTTATTTCCTAAAAGCCGAGTGTTGAAGACTGAAGTGAATTGATTTTTTGTTGTTCTCATTTCTTGAGTTGTGCTAAAATTTTAATAGTTAAATGTCAAAATTCAGTTCAATTTATGATGGTTTATAAACTGTGTAGTTGCTAAAATTATTTCAATCCAGTTCTTTTTATTAAGAAAAACAAGGGTGAATGGACTTGCGAGGTATATCCCAGTAGGTGTTTATTTTTATATTTTTTTTTATTCAATATAATTGTTTTGGGGTGGTGAGGGATGAAGTATTCAACAAAATTATTTCAATAATAATACTTGCGGTTTATTATAGAAATAAATAAAGGTGAGCAAATTATAAATGTGTAATTATATTTTAATCATGAATTGATTTTTTTTCCAGAGTTAAATATTTATTTTATTGTTTATCTGGTTCACCAAGCTTTGTTGTGACTATATTCAAATCCAATATGGGTCGCTTACCTGGTTATGGTGAGCGAGTTTTCCAGTGAAATTTTTTTACGTTCACAATGTTCGAATCCAAGACCTTGCTTAAATCATACAAGTTGTTTACTACTTGGACCAACCCCCCTTGGTTCTCTAGAGTTAGATATAATATAACGATTTCCATGTGAAATTTTTGGTTATTTCCTTTTTCAGTGAACTTTTCATATATACGACTTCAAAGTTTTGTTTATTTACTATTTTTCCCTTCAAACAAGTTCCATATTATATTAATTTTAGAAAGCTTTTATTATTTTTAGCACATGTAACTCCTTAACTATACCACATGTATAAGGACGGTATTAAGCACGAGATAAGAGGACATGTGGTTTATACTACTCGTATACCATGTATAACGATGTGCGCTTTATATGGCCTATATATTGCAATTATAACCTGGTATAAAGTGTACGATATGTGTGAACGGGGAATTCTCGCAAGCGATGTATAGAGAGGGATATAAAGCGTGCAATGTGCGCTTCATACAATTCTTATAACATATGTGATGTGTGTGTGTTGAATCCTCACAAACAATGTATGAAATTGTTATAAATGCATGATTTTTGCTTTATACTCCTCTTATACCATCGTAATGCTGAGTATAAAGCATGTGAAGGGGGCTTGCAAAGAAGACTCTCGAGATATAATATAAGAAGGATAACTAAGTTATACTAAGACTATTTAGATGATGAATGGAATCAAAGGCACATGTCAAATCAAATACACTGACTAAGCTAAGTCTTAGTTTGTGAAACACTACTAAGTGAGATAACTCAGTAATGCTGACTAATGCAATGCTTATCAATAAGTCACACAAATATTAAAATGATGCGTGCTAATAGAATACTTGCTGAGTAAATAAAAGAGATAGAGTAAAGAAAGAAAGCCCAACGATTTATATTGGTTGAGCCTCGAGCCAACATCTGGTTCCCGGATACCCTTTTCAACCTTTAATCCACTATAGGTTTCATTCCTTTAACTAGGCAAAGCAGCCTTCACAGCAAGTAGATTTATAGCGAGTACCTTATAAGCTATCTAACCTTCAACAGTTGAGTACCCTTCTCAACTTCTATCACTCAGAGTATTTAATAAAATGTTGAATAAATAACGTATAAAACATTGTAAATCCTTTTACAGATAAGATCTAATAAGATTTCGATGATCTAAAACACTTTCAAGAAAAACAAATATGGACTTGAAGTTCTTCTAATTTGGGAATTTCTGGTTTGCTGAATAAATTTAGCAAAGCTTTTGTATTTTGGAAATTTCAAGTATATTCACCAAGTTTGAACGTTGCCTTTAATATTCAATTTATAGATGTTGCTGAAGTATTTGTTGCAAACTTGTTCTTGAACCCGTTTAATATCTCAATATATCTTCTCATACAATCTTCAAAATCTTCTCATTTAAGACAACTTTAAATCTGTTGTGAGATAGATTTGTAGTCGTTGACGTGCGAGATTAATCCATTAATCTGTGAGGAATTTCTTACCAAATTTTCAACTTGAATTTGCTTCAGTCTTGCAAGAAGGAGCACACTTGTTACGTGGAAATCTTTGATAAGCATGAAAGTACTAGTATCAAAAGGTTTGTTTGGCTCTTACTAAAATGCGGTTTGACAGTGACAAGGTTGATATTTCGTAACATTTTCAATAGAGAATATTTTGTTTCTATGAACAAGGGCTAAAAGCGTATAATGTTATAACAGGCTAACTCTACTTACTCAACATATATATAATAAGACAAGAGTTGAGTATATTTCAATTCTTACCGTGCTAAGTTATTAGGTCAACAACATGTATTCAGCAAGTAAATCTAAGTTAACTAGGTTAGTAGAATTAGGTAAACTAATTTTTGTTAGACATGATGTATACCCTAGAGGCAATTAGGGTGATATATTTTTTTTTAGCTATAACACACGATTTCGAATTATTAATAATAATAATTAAGGCATATTTGTTGCTTATCAGTGCTTTTAATTAATTCATGTTGTTGGTCCTAGACGGCTTGTAAATAACCGTAGAGGGGGGTGAATGCAAATCTTGGTTACTTTTTAAGATTTATAAAATTTTGTTTTGCCAAGTTATGTTTTTATATGCGTGTTGAGTTGTGATATAAAAACTGTATAAACTGCTCAGTTTTGCTGGCACAGTTTATCTGCACTCTCTTCTGAGTACTTGACTCATCTTGGGATTGGTTTTTCAAGAAAAACACAAAACAGAGATAAGATGATGTATGAGCAAGACACAGTAAAAGTAAAAGCGCAAGTTCAGAACTTCAACACCTGAATTTTATCCTGGTTCGGCCCCGAGCCTACCTCCAATCCCCAGATACCTTTTCCGAGCTTTAATCCACTAGTGTTCATTTCCTACTTAGGCGGAGCAGCCTTTACAGCGAGTAGACACATTTTTACAGAAATTACCATCTTTTATAACTACCGCTTAACTCAGTTTAGGTACCCTTTCCAAACTGACACTCAGATTTAAATAAAAAGATTGAGAACTAAATTCAACTTATAGAATCGTTGAATCCTTAAAATGTTAAATATAAGTAATTCTCTATATTACAAATGGATTTGGAATTGATGTTTGCTGATTGCTTGAGTTTGGAATTTCTTGAAGCTGGGAGTAATTTTGTAGAGTTTCAGCTCTATAAGAAATTCAAGGTGAATCACCAAGCTTTATTGTCTGCTTCATTCTTCTATTTATACTTGAAGCTTTCAAAGTAGCCGTTGCAAACTTTTAGAGGTTGCTGATCTTCAATTTCTCTTCTCTTCATATCTTTCG
Source organism: Euphorbia schlechtendalii (assembly GCA_949673415.1). NCBI lineage: Eukaryota > Viridiplantae > Streptophyta > Magnoliopsida > Malpighiales > Euphorbiaceae > Euphorbia > Euphorbia schlechtendalii. Next base: position 1,354 of record CATIWQ010116992.1, on the reverse strand, counting down.
AATCTTCCCGTTAGAGACAGATTCCAAGATATTTAGAGATAGATACTTGAACGCTAAGGTGCGATAAAATTCTGTTGACAAAATCTTGTTTTGTCTTTAAGCGATTCGGTTGAGAGAGGCACTCCAGAATGCAACGTGGAATCTTCAGATTGATTGAATTGCTGACGTTGGCATAGTCATGCGGAGACATTGAATAACAGTGCATGTTAGATGATTCCTTTTACGTTTGGACTTTAGTAAGGGAATCCGGACATTTCGTACTAACACTTTGTGAGGACCACTGGAAATCTTCCTTAATTTCAGCGTTATTTAACCTGAGAACAATTAAAGAATATTCTGTCTCTCATAGAATTTATTAGTAGCATGTGTCTTTTAATTTTTCAATGTCAAAGGAAACAACTTTTAATTAATAAAAGCTAACTCAGTATAGCTGAGTTTATATAATTCTAAACTACGTAGTTGTGAGCGGACGACGTTCTAACAGCGCGGTCGCCACGAGGCACCGGCCCTGTGAGATGGGGCGTGGGGTTTTTGAAAATTATATGTTGTTTTGTTATGGAACGGATTCCAAAGACTCAAGGCTTAAACCTCTATCCTACACTATACAGAGGTTTAGGCCTATATTCTCGAGCGATAGTTGTATAAGTGTACTTGCAAATCACTTATCAATAAAAGATTTCGTTCTTCAATATTTGTTTGTTCCATATTCGCAAAGAATAGCATCCTAGCGGAGGTTTTGTACGGACGAGACCGAATTCAAAGTAGACGCAAGAATTGCGGGAATTGACGACTCCCATTAAAGAGTGGATATGGTTTGATCAACTTTTTCTTGCACTTGAATACCTTACAACTTTACTTTGTTTTCTACTGAAACTTTCTATTTCAAAGTTTATGACATGTCTATGTGCCATAACGAGTATTTCATCTTGCATCATTTATATAAATGAAGTTGTATGCTTTCAAGTTAGCTTTAAGAGTGATTTCGGGGTTCACAAGATTGTGTATAATCACTGGATCTGTGATTATAACGCTGTTTAGTGAGCCAACATTTTTGGAGTGGTAATTTGCTTAATACGGCTATATGAGAGCGAGCCATACTAAGCATAGTATTATTGTTATCCAAGTTTTTCTAAGTGTCATAATTCGTTTACCCTAGATTTAGAAAAGTCATTTCATTTGTTGCTCTAGGTGAATTATTGAATATTTGGGTATCTAAAACCGTGTTTGTTAAAGTTATCTAGTACATGAAATATTCTTGATGATTTTGCATGTTTTTCTCTACTATACTTATTCTTAGGGAATATCTATATAGTTTACATCTTCTCTAATTTGTTCATGCATCTGTCTATTCATC
>CATIWQ010116986.1:0-15792 GCA_949673415.1 Euphorbia schlechtendalii | reverse complement strand
AAAATTGTTGAACTTGCTCTAAGTAAATAGGCTTAACTTAACCATCTTTTTGAACCATGTACTATAGCTAGTTTGTCCTTTTAATCCTCTTGCTATACACATTACACTTTTAGTCCATGTGATATTATTTCCTTTACTCATATGATCTTTTTCTTAATGGATATCCAATTCACATGTCATGTAAGATCCACGTAACAAAATATCAATAAAATGGATTAATGTCAGTAGTATGTAGATGAGAAATAATTAAGTTAAAGGAACTCATACATAAACATTCTTAAAATAAATTTAAAATTCTCATATTCTTTGTCATTTATATATCTTTTTTGAACCAAAACCTTCAAAATCCCTAATCTAGAAATTTTCTAACCTCCTTTGCCAAGATCAAAGAGTGAGTTGATTTTGTCTACGTTTTATTTAGCTTTAGTATTTAGGTTAATTTCCTTATCTTTGTCATTTATTTCCGCTCATTCTATTTCAGCTGGTTGGCATTGGTCCCAAGAGTATATGCTCTATTCATGGTGAGAAGTTCACTTGCAATATAACGAAAAAAACACTTGCAGAAGGATCCCCTAATCTGGAAGCTACTTAAGATACTAATTATATTTAGTTTTTTCAATGATTGTTCATGTTTGAGATTCGATGAAAGTTATAACCTTAACCTCTTAACTTCCGGATTAGGGATACGAGATGGAATGAAATAGGGGTTAGGAATTTTTAATTTATTTTCTTATTTCATAAGAATCTTTATTTGTGTTTACTCCTTTAACTTAATTATTCTCATTTACATAATGACGTGGATCAACCTCATTGATGTTTTCAGCACGTGGTCGTATTCATGCCGGTCCTGACAAATTGAGGATCCTAGGTAAAATAGTAAAGAGATTAATAAAATGGATCATTGGTAAAAAAAAATTATAATAAAAGTTAAATATTTATTGTGGAAATCAAAATTTGATATCGTGACCTCTCACTTCTATAACAAATTACTTACCATTTCATCTATTAATAATTATTGTTTACTTTTATCTTTTTAACATTAATTACTAAACTTATAAAAAAATTATTTTTGGGACCCCTTCTAACATGGGCGCTGGGCGGTGGCACTCGTTGCCCACCCCCCAGGGCCGGCCCTGGTCGTATTTGGCATGACAATTGGATATCCCTTAAGAGAGGGATCGTTCGGGTACCGGAAATAATGCTACAAAAATTAAAAGGTAACATATATAGTGATAACCCGATATAATATTGCCACACACGTGGTCATCCTAAATCACATGACCCAGTGACCACCTGTCCAACCGGTCGGACATGTCAGTGCTAGGAGTCTCTCTCTCGGACACAAACGCTAGATCTCCTATTGTTATCCAGCTAGCAAGGAGATCAGTTTTAGTTGAATTCCATCTCTACAGTTAAGAGATATACCTTGGAAAGGGATGAACCTCTAGTGGTAGAGTTTGTCTCCATCACTATTTGGGTTCACCATTCTTCCATATATATACAGACCTCAATTACATAATGAAGGTACGCAATTCTTCTACTCTCTACGCTTATTATTCTCTGCCTCAACTCTTATTTCCATCGCTAACTTAAGCATCGGAGAGGCTACGCCGGTCACTCGGCTAGTCACCACTTGTCTTGCAGATTTCATCTACCATGCAAGGCGGCGCGTATGAAACACACAATTCTGAAGATTGGTGCGTGAGTGTCGCTTCCTCACACAAATCTTTCATTTTGTAAAATATATAAATTTAGTTTTATTAAAAAAAAATCTGATTTGAGTTTAATTTATGGACCTGATCAAAATCTTCTTTTTTACTTGGAGAATTGTAAGGAATGTTAACTAATTATATTTAAGGTTTAATGGATAAACACTCCCCTAAACACCACGTGTCAGAATTTGGTTGGTTAGACTTGTCAAAGATATCATTTTTCTGATTTATCTCTCTTCAATCAGAAGTTAACATGTGGTATTGAAGAGGCAAACTGGTGCAAACCCAATGTCATCCTTAAATTACAAAAGGTTCAAATATCCCTAAAAAATTTAATTTACAAGAACGAATATTTGCGGTATCAAGGAGCGCCTAAATGATATAAAAAATATTGAGTAAAAATGAAACTTGATGACATTTTGTACATAAAATTTTCGGATAACTATAAATTTTGTTAACTCGCTTTTTGAATGATTTTTGAAAAATATATTCAAATACACTTCTTTTTGCAATTTTTTGGAATTTTAGTTAGAAAGTTAGATTTTGCTTGAACGAATTCCATCAAATTATATGAAATTCAATTTTAATTTTTAATTTTTGAGTTTGAAATAATCAAATATTGGATTTATATTTTTTGGAATTTGAAATTCAATGTAATTCATCATGTTATAGCTAGGAGAATCTTTAGTAGTTTGTGGATACCAAGTCTAGCTAGCATGCGGAATAAAAGTTCTTTTTGATGATGTGGTAATATTCTTAAAAATAGACAATGTTTACTTAAAAGATACGAATAGTAGATTGTCTATTTCATTTAAATTGTATTCATTGTAAACAATATCTATTTATAAGATAAGAATAATAGATTGTCTATTCTATTTTAAATCGTATTTATTGTAGAAATGTCTAATTGGTTGTCTACATCTAGATTATCAAATAAAACATTGTCTACAATTTGAGATGACATATAGTGTCACATCATACAGGGAAGTTGGCTAGAAAAGTTACTAAAGATGCATTTTCAAATTAATCTATTCCTTATTATGTGTCGAGATAATTTATGAAATAGACAAGTTATTAAAGATGCTCTAAGGCTCTGTTCTCTTCAACTTCTGAGGCCCTATTCTTTTCAACTTCTGAAAGCTGAACTGAACTAAACTTAACTTAACTGAACTGAACTGAACTTATTTCAGTGCAAATATATAACTAAACATAGCCGAACTTAACTGAAATGAACTGAACTGAACTTAATGGAATTGTAGTTGAAGAGAACAGGGCCTGAAAGCTGAACTGAACTAAATTTAACTAAATTTAACTTAACTGAACTTACTTAAATTGAACTTAACTGAACTGAACTTATTTAAATGTAAATTTATAACTACACATAGTTGAACTGAACTTAATTGAATTGTAGTTGATGAGAACATGGCCTAAGGCCTTGTTCCCTTCAACTTCTGAAAGCTGAACTAAGCTTAATTGAACCGAATTTAACTTAATTTGACTGAAATGAACTGAACTTATTTCAGTGTAAATTTATAACTACACATAGCTGAACTTAAATGAACTGAACTTAACTGAATTGTAGTAGAAGAGAAAAGAGCCTAAGTCCCACCCAATTAGGTGGAATTCATAAATCTTCATTTTATAAACTAAGGCTCTGTTCTCTTCAACTTCTGAAAGCTGAACTAAACTTAACTTAACTTATTTCAGTGTAAATTTATAACTACATATAGTTGAACTTAACTGAATTGAACTTAACTGAATTGAATTTAACTGAACTGAATTTAATTGAATTGTAGTTGAAGAGAACATGGCCTAAAACCATGAAATTAAACTTAATTTATATTTTCAAATGAACTCCAAACCTTGAATCGATTTCTACCTTCCTTTGGTCTACTCACTATCTAAATTTATAAAAAAAAAAAACTAAATAATCGTTTCTAGATTAGATAATCGCAAAATTAAAATAAAATACGTTGCTTTTGTTTTCATGGGAATTGAAAAGATTTGATTTTCTGGTTATTGAAGATTTTATGTGGTTATATAGAAGTAAAAAGGAATGTGTTATTATGGTTATTGAAGATTTTATGTGGTTATATAGAAGTAAAAAGGAATGTGTTATTATACTGTTTGTAAATATTATTTAAAAGAAAAGAATTCAATCCAAATCAATTTTCGTACAAAAGTTGGGAATGTTATATTTAAAATAGCATTATTTTAAAAAGAGTTGGGCGTTATGGGTGTGCATAAACCGAACCGAACACCGAATAAGTAAAATATTGTTAAACGAACCAAATCAAATAAGAATTAAAATTGAATTAACCAAACTGAAATAAATTATTCGGCTTGGTTAAAAACCGAAATTTTAAATTAATTAAAAAAAATTTCAAATTCTAACACTTAAAATACAAAATGCACATCCAATATAAGTATCATAATGGATTAAATGGCTTAGTATAGAAACATAAATGAATAAGAGTGCATTTTTGAAAAGGGGAATAAGGGTGTGATATTAAAATAAAATTTTATTATGTGTTTAGATATATTTCGGTTCGGTTATTACGGTTTTTCTACACAAAAACCGAACCGAGCCGAATAGCCGAAATATTTACAAACCGAACCAAACTGAATTTTTAAAATAACCGAACAAAATTAATATTTCGATTTAGTTCGGTTTGGTTACCGAACCATTTGCACACCCCTATTAGGTGCTAGTCGGGCGGTCAAAGATTAATCGGGGTTTAGGCGAGGATTAATCGGGGTTAAGGTGAACTTAGATGCTAGTCAGCTGGGTCTAAGCGATAGCGCTAGCCGCGGACTTTTTTGACTTTTAAAAAAAGTGAATTGAATTGAATTTATTTCTCAAAAAATAATTTTATTTTTTTCCAAACACATTTTGAATGTAATTAAGTAGTAAGTTTATACATACTCGTCACAGGTGGGTAATACTGAATCCCAGGATTTACAACTACATTGTTGACCATGGATATCCCATGGGGCGCAGCTGGAGGAGGAGGTGGAGCTGAATGGTCATGAATGACATAACCTGTGGCTGGCGGTGCTGAGGGAGGCGGAGCTGAGTGATTGACCGGAAAGCCATTCACTTGTTGTGGAGGATGTTGTTGGTACATCTTATGATCATCCGTGGCTCTAATTGTTTCTCTCATTTACTCACTTTCATCCTTTTAATTGATTTCATCTAATTAAATATTATTTTTTTTTATTATATTTGGTATCGAACATGATTGTTGTAACTGGTAATTATTTATTTCATACATGAATATATCTAACGTACGGAAAATGCAGGCAACTTTCCAAGAAACTACATATGGTACCATTGTAATCATCGATATGGCGATTTCTTGTTTTGTAGCCATTGTTTCAAACTATTACTGTATTAGATATGAAATGGCCTTAATTTTTCTCAATAAGAAATTAATGTGTCACTTTTAACTTGAATTTCTGGGCACGGCAGATATACAATTTCTGTCTTGGGTCAGTGGAAATTAAAAACAACTATACCCTTAATCTCCCACATAACAGATTTATTAAGATAAAATCATAACAACAAATTTGAAAATTAAACTGAATTTCAAGTCTCTTATGGGAGTAATATATGCAAGTGTTGTAATCCTAAGTCAACAAATAATTTACGTCGTCAATTTTCTTTTCTCTTGGTGTAGACTTGGATGAAGAACCTGTAAAATATGCATTGATATGGTTGAGAGAACTTTATATAGGTTCCAAACAGTCCTAATTAGGTCAGATATGACTACTAATAATGGAAGATTGAAAGTTTTTATCTTGACTCATAGGACAAGTAATAATTATTTCATTCTACATGAATAGACGAACGAATAATAAAAAAAAAAATTAATGAGTTTTTCGAAAATCATTTTACATTTTTATATTTTTATTCATCTTATATTTTGCAACGTTACTTTTTTCTATTATTATTTCATTTCTATTTTGTCTTTTCTATCTGTCAATTTCTTTTTACCACTCATTTGTCATGATATATTTTATTTTCTACGCATTTGATTACTATCATGATCCATTTTAGCTACTATATAGTTTGATTGCCACATCAACCTACTTTTGCTTTTACACCGTGTGTCAATCAATTATTGATTTTACTTTTGAATGAACTAACAAAACCTTTTGATAGTTAATTAGAATTTGACGAAAACCCTAGCAGATGGCGGCTTCCCTGCGATCCCTCAGCCACCTCCCCTACCGCCACCGCTCATCCCCTGATCATTCAGCCCCTCTACCACTCCCGTCGCCTAGCTACCACCTCTCCCACTCACCCTTCCACTCAGAACCTCAGCCATCGCACAAATACAAACCCTAAACCTCTCAAAGCTTATTTCGAGAACTACCCCAACTCACATGACACCGCAGCCATGCACTCGATCTTTTCCAAATACGGTATTCATGGATCAGTTTTCACAGCCTAAAAGTGGGATGCCAAAAACCTAAATTTTGGATTCATCACTCTTGATGGATCTATCCCTCTACATGAAACCCTCTACCGCCTTAATTCGGTGATGATCGAGGAATGTTCGCCTTCGATCTTTCAAAGCCAAATATGATATGAAAAAGTCAACCAAAACAGCCTCATCTTTTAACCAAACTTGGGCAAAACCTACCCCCAAACACAAGTTCCGTGAATTCCCAAGAGATGTACATTCATACGCTGAGGTAGTTTTGAACAAAGAGGTTGCATATGAAGTAAAGATTGATGATACGTTTTCAGTTAAAAATGGACCTCCTATTCTTGTGTCGCTAAGGTAATGAATCTATCGACAATCCTGCAACTTTTTGATATTGTTAAGGAATGTAATTTCGCAATCAATTTCATTGCACCATTGGGTGGAGACCACATTCTTTTTGCATTCTTTTCGAAGGATGTGTTGGCTACCTTTTTAGATAATGATTGGTGATACCTTAACGACTTATTAAGCGAGGTTTTAGAATTTAAGTAGATTTTTTCACCTAAAGAATGCTTGGTTCATATCAAATTTTTAGGAATCCTGCTTGCGATGATTACCACTCCCTTGGTGCGACATCTAGCGGCTCTAGTGGGTAAGTTAATTAATGTTGATTTTGACTTTTTTTTGAAAACCTATTGATTTTGACTTTAATTTGCCGAAGTGACTTGACGTGGTCTCATGTTTGGTTTCGGTTCCTCTTGATTTATGGATTGGTGAGAATATACACCCGATATTTTTGAATTTTCGTGAAGATGTCGCTTGCGAGAATGATGGTGGTAGCCTTGGCTCTTCAAGTTCGGTTTAGTCATTAGAGAAGGAGAAATTACGAGCTTTGGCAGTAGACCCCCACTGTTAGTGCATCCCCTACCTTATCGAACCGTTGGGTTGGCTCAGAGTCTGACGAAGACTGCTTGGGTGATATAGCAGCAACGATACATTACCTTGTTACCACTATTTTTGTTGATAACATGGATTTGGTGGTAGAAACCCAACCAAGTAACGGGTCATCTTCCGAACCTGACAACTATAACATGAATAAGATCATTCTACTATCTCGTAATGCTCCAATTAATGTGAAAGCAATGATTTTTATGTGGGAAATAAATTGGGATTATTCAAAGAAAGACATAGAGACGTGATCTTATCTTCCATGGAATCTCGACGTTCTATTCTTATGTTTATGTTGTTAAATTTTTTGTGTTTGAATTGTAGAGGAGGGGTTTGAAATAGAGCCAAGCAAAGCCTCGTGCGTTCGAATATTCGAAGATTCAACGCACATTTTTTTATCCTTATTGAGACCAAGGTTAGTATCATTTCAAAACTCATTGTTCATTCATTTTGGGGTCATAGTAACTACAGCTACCATTGTGTACCATCACAAGGACTTTCAGGGGGGCATACTATTCTCTTGGAATACTATCTTCATCCAAGGGAGTGTAATTCAATCGTTAGAGAGTGCTTTTTCAATTCACGGATTCTCAAGTTGTTTATCATGTCATTGCTCTTTACGACTCTATGAATGGTGAGGAGCAAAATGCTATGTGACAAAAACTAATCCCGTTTACGTGGAAATTAAAAAATTTGCTAATTTGTGGTGACTTTAATGAAGTCATGATAAGTGCATAATTACACTTATTATCAGTATAATTTTACACACTAAACACTATAGTTTAAGTCATTTTTATACTTCATATAAAAGATTTCACGTGGTATGTAGTTGTTTTTGGTGCAAATGCAGATACTAGGTAAATCTTGGGTGTAAAATGATCTAAAGTGGAATTCTATGTAAAAAGAGTGAAAAAAGGTGCGAAAAGATGCGTGGAACTTAAAGATTTGGCTTAGGACCGAAGCTGCGAAGATCGGTGAAGTTACAAGAAGAATTCTGAAGAAAAACACAATTCACGGTCATGATAACAATTCACGGTCGTGACTTGATACACTTCAGAAGCAGAAAATTGTTAAACAAACATTCACGGTCACGACTTGGATGATTTTTTTGTCAGATCTTCTTAACTGCCAATCGCCAGATAAGAATGATCAACTACCAACGAAAAAACACTTAAGTAAACCAATCATGAATAGATGCCTATCCATTGTGGATAAGATTAAAGCTTCTCAACCAATCATAATGAAGTGATGCAATCTTTCGCTAATGGACACAACTCTTTGTTTGGATAGATGTAACCCTTCGAACTTTATATATATTTCTCCAAACCTCATAATTTCATGGCATTGGAATTAGAAAAAGTTAGAGATATAGTGTGTGCGTAGATAGAGAGTGAAATTATTTAGTTTTGGCTACATTCATAAGTGTTAGGGAGAAAATGTTTAAGAGATTGTAATCCTTGTTTCGATCATTAGATTTCTCTACATATTCGAGTGATTGTTGTATAAGTGTACTTGCAAATCACTTATCAATAAAAGTTTTCATTCTTCAACATTCGTTTGTTCGATATTCACAAAGAATAGCATCCTAGCGGAGGTTCTGTAGGGGCCGAGACCGAATTTAAAGCAGAAGTAGGAATGGCGGGAATTCAAGACTTCCATTGAAGAGTGAATACAGTTTGATCAACTTTAGCTTTCACTTGCATACCTTACAACTTTGCTTTGCTTTCTACTTATACTTTCTATTTCGAAGTTTATGATATGTATATGTGTCATAATGCATATTTCGTGTTGAGTCTTTTATATTAATCAAGTATATGCCTTTGAGTTAACTTTAAGAGTAGTTTCAGGGTTAACGAGATTGTGTATAATCACTGGATCTTTGATTTTAACACTGTTTCGTGAGCTAACATTTTTGGAATGGTAACTCGCTAAATGTGGCTATGTGAGAGCGACACCGTACTAAGCATAGTAATATTGTTGTCCAGGTTTATGTAATTTTCTTAATTCGTTTACACTAGATTTAGAAAAGTCATTTCATATGTTGCTCTACGGTGAATCATTGAACATCTGAGTGTCTAGAACCGATTATGTTAAATTAGTCTAGTGAACGTAATAACTTTGTTGAACTTGCATGTTTTGTTTGCTATACTATTTTGTAGGAAAAATCTATATATTTAGAATCTCTAGTCTTCCATACATATATTTATCCATTCTTCATTCTAATCCTCCCAACTAAAATCCAAAAATATTTTATTTTCTTTATTCCGTTTTTCTTGTTGATTTTTTGAGCTAGTTCTTCCCTGTGGGATCGATATCTTTAAAAACTACATCGTAACTATATACTTGCAGTGGTCACCATTTTTCTATTTAGATAAGTGGTACTGACAACACCTGTTCGTATTTTGAACTTATATCTTATCTGTAGGAAAATGGGAGGCAAGGTTTTTGTCTTCATTCTTAAACAAAAATTCCTAGGAGTTATTAGAGTCAAAACCTTGCGAACAAGTTTTTGGCATCGTTGCTGAGGAAGGTAAGTGAGTTCTAGAGATTAATTTTATTTATTTATTTCATTTCCTATATTATACAATTTTCTAATCTTATTTTAGATATGAAAAGATTATGAAATAATCATCTTGGAGGTGAGACATCATAATATTTCATCTTAATCCTTGACAAATAGAAGATTTTCTTCTATTTTCCCTATTCATGTTCGTAACTTCTATTCGCGCTCGTGAATACCTGTTAAAACTTTTTGTTTCTCAAAATTCTGTTAGTCGCAATCGCGACTTGTGATCACGATCGTGACCTATGCGATAACTGCAACAGTTTGGGTAGTTATTCGAAAGTTATTCCACTAAGCTCTATAAAATTGATGAGCTACCGTTCATCAATCATTCACTTCTTCATTTTGAAATCTTCTTCCTAAATCCAAACTTATTCCAAAGAAAAATTCCTTCATTTGTTATAAAATTTCTTTCTTACACAATGGTTTTTCCAACAAATTCCGGAGTCTTTCAACCTAAGAATATCCAAGAATGGTATGAAGCACCATTCCCAATTTATTCAGAGGAGGAAGGAGATCATTATGAAATGCTCAGAGTTGCTGAGTTTAAGAATTCCTATATTGATTCATAGGAACAATCTTATTCATTTGGGTGTTTTTTTATAGAATTATGTATTATCTCCGAATACTTAATTTTGTCATTTCCTCCAATTTAACCCTCGAGAACAATGTGAACAATTGCATGGAAATGCTGGTCACGTTGGAATGGAAGAATGATAGATGAAATTGCTTAGTCTATCAACACCATGGGAAAGAATACAAGTTGACAAGGAAGGCGATAGATAAGTACTTGGGATTTGTAAAGGAATGCTTCAATAAGATGTTACCTGGCTGGGATCCTGTACCAACTTAGAATCGCTTGATTGGCCAAGTCGAGTTCAAATAAGAATCTACCTATAGCCGGTGGATTCATGATCCTTGTTTGCTCCCACTGCACTTTTGTTTAAGTAGAGCACTGTTTAGCAAGTCCAATTTCGATCTTGTCATGCCTGAAGAGTTGTTTGTATTGCAAGCAATTTTGGATGGCACGCCTCTCGATATTTCTGGGATTACGATGGAGACACTCATGTTTGCAACGTAAAATCCTAGAATGACAGAGTATGGGTGTCAAACTATGGCGAATTTGTTGGTACAAATAGGAAGATTGCCTTATGCCACAGAAATTTTTACTAGTGAAGACGTAATTCCAGAGTTAACGATGGAAGTTTTATTTGAGTATAATTTCTTGGAAAGGTACATTAGAGAGGATAGAATAACCTATGGATGGAAACCATGGGAAGAAAGGGTGGAAGTAGATAGAGAAACAGAAAGGGGAAATGCACAGGAGGAGGAGCTTAGAGATTCCAACCTCTGCGGAAGGTTGAGTGACCTTATGGAAGGGTAACTTTCGATCCGAAGAAAAATCAAAGAAATTCATGATCTACTGATTGATGTCGAGCAAGATTTAAGGGAATCTTAGTGCGACATTAACCAAATAATAGGATCACTTCGCCCATGAATAGTTTTCTTTTCTTTTCAGATTAGAACCTTGTATAGTGTTTCTTTTTAAGTTTAGTTGTGTTTGTTTGTTTGTTTGTTTGTGTTTCATTGTTAGTTTGTAAATATTTGTTGAATATGAAATGAAAAAATTTGAACAACAAGACGTTGATGTTCAATTGCTATCTTCACCATGAAAAATCAAGGTATAATAGTAAATATTTATCTTTTGTATTTAACAAAGTTTGTTTGTGTTTTTGTTTCTAAGTTTTTATAGGTGCAAGTCTAAAATTTGAAGAAATTTGCAGAATAAAGAAGATTGCGACCGCGACACAATTCACGCTCGTGAATAATGGATATCAAAACATTCTATTTCTATCGTGAAGAAAGTCATGATCGCAACTAGCCTTCGTGATCGCGACACGGGAAAATTATAACTGTTACAGATCACGATCAGACAGGCGACAAATATCCGTAACCGCCACTAACGGCTAGTTTTGAGCATAAATGGCTATATTATCAATTATGACCAATTAGAGACCCCTTAAACCTCTATAAATAGGTCCAAGTTGAACCCTAGCCACCACATCCTTTCAAAAGCTTACAAATCTCAAAGTTCTTCATCTTCAACCTCCTACATTCAAAACCTTTTCAACCCTTTACTTCAAACCAATATGACTTGTGTCAAGAGAGCAGCAAATAAAAGAGGAGCCTAATTAATTCAAGAAGAATTTGATTGTCCTTTCCCTAAAAGGACAAGAGAAGAAGGTAAATGCTTTCAGAAGCTAAGCAAATTAGATATCAACGGGATGATATTCCTCGATCTAGTCTTCTTGGAAACTTTGAATCTCTGTGAAGAGATGGAGATCTAACTATCGGCTCTTGGTCTTACAAGATTTGTTCTCAAAATCAAGATTGGATTCTCGAATGTCTAGTGACATTCGACTATGAAGATTCAAGGAAGAGGCGATTCAATTTCATAATCAAGGATAATAATACACCATCACAAGAGAGATGATGGGTGATTGGTTCGGTTTTGAGATTATAAATTCATCAAGCATGATGGATTCTTTTCAACCAAATCGAGTTTGGGTAGAATTATCGGGTAAGAGAGTCTTTGATCCCAAAAACTCTCCTAACAAACTTATTAAGGATGAATGCATTATTCTTCTTCATAAATACCTTTCCACTTAGGTATTTTGTCATACAAAGTTCTAAAAGAAAGACTTGTTTGTTCTTTCTTGTGCTATGATGAAACAAAAAGCGGAATTTGTGGATATTATATGGGATATGATAAAGAATAACCACTATCATCTTGGGTGCAAGAGGTGAACTCCCCTATGTCCAACAACCAGGTGAGTATTTTCGCTACATGGATGGGAATTATTTGAAGATCACCGGATTACTTCAAGAACACGAGGGTGGTTATTCTTTCTACTCCTACTCCAACCGCACCAAGAAACTCAACTTGACTCAAGAAGATTCTTCCATCGGACCATCAAATCCATCCGTTAGCCGTCGCAAAGGAAAAGCTCCAATGAACGTAGAAGAAGAAGACGAAGAAGCTCTTGAAGATTGCAAGATGAGCATGCAACTTAAATTGGACAATTGCCAAGCGGAACTTGGAGTTATGAAGAAAGACATGAAGATTCTAAAGAAAAGTAATAAATCGATGCTTCAAAAATTATTTTCATTCTTTAGAAAAAAAAATTGTCAATTCACTCATAGTCCCCCGGATTCTCCTTCACAGTAGAACGGGTTTATTCTTTACTTTACTTTCTCTTTTCCAATTCTATTTTTAAACTAGCTTTAGCTTTAGTTTTTGATTTTTATTAAATGTCTCACAATGAGGACATTGTGTTCTTTAAGTTTGGGGGGCATTTGTAAAAATCCCATAAAATCCAAAAAAAAAATAAATAAAATATAAAAATTCGAAGAATTTGAAAATTTTTATTGATTTTCGTGTTATTTATCCACTATATATTCTTATACTTTACTAACATTTGTCCAAGGTTATTGTGAGTGTTACATATTACAAGTTTGATGTTAGTGCAAATTTTGAGCACATGTTGAAATTGAGCGTTATTAGCATAACATTTAGCATTTGGCAAGGATGAGTGGTGAGTAACATTCGAGAGCAACATTCCAAGTAAGTTTTGATATATATTTCAATCCAAAATGAATTAGTATAAGTTATATAGCTTTAGTTTAATGCTTCTGAAAAGTTTAAGTGGAGTAATATCTAATAGTATTCTTACTTTGAGTTTTATATACAAATCTCGAATAAGTTCTATAAGTGTTGAGTGTGTTTAAAGTGTTGGGAAACTATAGCCATAATACTTTGAAATTGATCAATAAAGGATGAGGGTATTAAGAGTGAAAAATAAAAAAAAGAGAGGATAACCAATGAGTTATGCAAAAGGTGAGGAATGGTATGGAGCAGAAACTACAACCATTCATTGAGTTAAAAGAGAAAAGAAAGTATAGCATGAAAAATGGGTGCAAAGTACAAAGTACTTCAAAAACATATGCTTAAAAGAAAAAAATGAGAGAGTGGTATGGAGCATAAAATACAACCACTAAAAAAAGGGGAGAGTGGTATTGAGCATAAAATGCAATCACTAAGAGTGTTTTAGGATCCTAGGTTACCTAAAAATTCCTTGAGAGAAAATTAATCAAAGTGTGCTTTCTATGTCCTTTATAATTTATACTGTGCTTAAGAGAAGAAAATATTTGAGTATGCATATAACCCTTATATGAAGATGCAATTCGATTGACTCTCTATTAAGAACAAAGGTATGCAACTAGACTATATAAATTGCACATTACTAATTTATGGGAAATTTCGGACTTCTACTTGAATCTTATGCAACATGGAAATGTGGTACTCATTGCAATAGTCTTTTGCCAAATGAGATACGAACTTGATTACCAATTTATAAATATATGTTTAATTTACCTTGAGGACAAGGTAAAAGTTAAGTGTGGGGGTATGATAAGTGTATAATTACACTTATTATCAATATAGTTTTACACACTAAACACTATAGTTTAAGTTATTTTTATACTTCATATAAAAGATTTCACGTGGTATGTAGTTGTTTTTGGTGCAAATGCAGATACTAGGTAAATCTTGGGAGTAAAATAATCTAAAGTGGAATTCTATGTAAAAAGAGTGAAAAAGGTGCGAAAAGATGAGTGGAACTTGAAGATTTCACTTAGGATCGAAGCTGTAGAAGATTGGTGAAGTTATAAGAAGAATTCTGAAGAAAAACATAATTCATGGTCGTGACAACGATTTGTTGTCACTTGATACACTTTAGAAGTAGAAAATTTTCAAACAAAGATTCACAGTCACGACTTGTATATCGCGATCGTGAGTTGGATGGTTTTTTTGGTCAAATCTTCTTAACTACTAACCGCCAGATAAGAATGATCAACCGCCACCAACTACCAACGAAAAGACACTCATCAGTAGTCAACCAATCATGAAAAAGTGCTTATCCATTGTGGATAAGATTGGAGCTTCTCAACCAATCACAATGAAGTGATGCAATCTTTCACCAATGGACACAACTCTTCATATGGATAGATGCAACCCTTCGAACTCTATAAATATGGTTCCAAACCTTACAATTTCATAGAGCATTAGAGTGCAATTATAGGGTTACGTATAGTGTGTGTAGATAGAGAATAAAATATCTAATTTCGCTATGTTCATAAGTGTTAGGGAGAAAATGTTTAAGTGATTCGAATCCTTGTTTCGATCACTAGATTTCTCTATATTCTTGAGCGATTGTTGTATAAGTGTACTTGCAAATCACTTATCAATAAAAATTTTCGTTCTTCAATATTCGTTTGTTTGATATTCATAAAGAATAGCATCCTAACGGAGGTTCTGTACTGGCAGAGACCGAATTCAAAGCAGAAGTAGAAATTGCAGGAATGGACGACTCCCATTAAAGAGTGGATACAGTTTGATCAACTTTAGCTTTCGCTTGCATACCTTACAACTTTGCTTTGCTTTCTACTTATACTTTCTATTTCGAAGTTTATGATATGTCTATGTGTCATAATGCGTATTTCATGTTAAGTCTTTTATATTAATCAAATTATATGTGTTGGAGTTAATTTTAAGAGTAGTTTCGGGGTTAACAATATCATGTATAATCACTGGATCTGTGATATAATGCTATTTAGTGAGCTAACGTTTTTGGAATGGTAACTTGCTAAATATGGCTATGTGAGAGTGACCCGTACTAAGCATAATATTGACGTTGTCCAGGTTTATATAAATTTCTTAATTCGTTTACCCTAGGTTTAGAAAAGTTATTTCATGTGTTGCTCTGCGGTGAATAATTGAACATCTGGGTGTTTTGAACCGAGTCTATTAGAATAGTTTATTGAATCGTAACATCTTTGTTGAACTCGCATGTTTTCTCTGCTATACTTATTTCTTAGGGAAAATCTATATATTTAGAATCTCTAGTCTTCCATACATATATCTATCCATTCTTCATTCTAATCCACCCAACTAAAATCCAAAAATATTTTATTTTCTTTATTCCGTTTTTCTTGTTGATCTTTAGAGCTAGTCCTTCCCTATGGGATCGATATCTTTTAAAACTACATCGTAACTGTATACTTGCAGTGGTCACCA